>FXAL01010694.1:0-13429 GCA_900177555.1 Renilla reniformis
TCGTTTATAATACCAAAGGTATGATCCGACGTGTAAGACAATATAGTTCCACCAGTGTTATCAATGTTGACAAAGAATTCAATTGTGATGTCGTCGCTTGTTGTAAATGATCCGCGAATAACACGCGTGTCAACAGCACTGCCTCTATAATGTAAGCAGTGACCTGAGGGAGAAACCACGCGGCGCTCTCCCGTTTTGTAAACAAACATTGAATCCTTATCTGACACTGACCATTTCTGTTCAAACGTTGAAATGTCTGCATTTTGTGCGCTGTCCATTGACCGTTTCCTTCTTGTTGCGATGGCAAAATCATTGGCAGTGTTGTTATCACAAGATGAACACAAACCTAAAAAGTTTCGATGGTAGTTTATAGTTTAAAATGCGATACTTTCTGCATGAGACCAGTTGATCGCGCGCAATGATGCTTAATTAATTTCATTCGTTACGTCATATAATCAAGCAACGAAAATGTCTTTTTAATGCACGCGCGTTGTCGATCGCTTGCAATAGCCGTCATATCAGTTAGACATGTTACAACAGAGATGAAAATTGAAATGCAATAAAACTAATCAACTATGTTGAACTCCGTTCTTGTAAAGTTTAGGTATCTTCGTTGTCACGATCCTATGGTATTTCCACTAACTTACTAAATCAATGACAGTTTCTAATTTCCTGGAACCGGTTGTGCAAAGGCTGTTCAGCTCATAAAATATCAACAGGTTATCGGATTCATTGAACAAGCAAACTGCTATTTTCTAAACTATACAAAACAACTATATGTTTCATTCATAAAACTCACTCCATTCATTCAAAAGATGAACCGGAATGTTTTTGATATATTTAGCTAATCCAACGTTTTCAAGCTAAACGCGCTTCGTACAACCGGCCACTGATCGATTGCTTAAAACGTTTCACAATTGGCCGATAGGATATGAAAACAATGAACTGGTCATGGCAAAAGCACATATTGTAATAACATTGTAATATCGTTTTCATAGTGATGTATAATTGGTTGTATTTTCGGCAAGTTTCCCAGAAATTTACTGCATGGATACCTAATAAAATACAGATTACCACAACTCACCTGAAGGATTCCAACACATATTTACTTCACTTTGCAATGCGAAACTCAGATATTTATCCTCTATCTGCACACTCATTACTGTTCTCTCGTTCTCCAATAATCTGAATTGATTTGGTAATGAATATTTGAGGACATAACCGTTTTCCAAATCTTGAGGTTGAGTATAGTCAGTTGCGACATCGTTTATATAAAGAGAAGGGCCACCGTTGATCTCATATGGAGCTCTCAATGTGACATTCTTCAAATCAAGCCGCAGTGCTACGGCGATGATGCAGAAACTAGAATTCATGCAAGGTGATACGCGGATTTGAGCTGCGAAGTTAGATCTTCTCAACAGGTAATACTCCCCGGGCGCCTTCAGATTATAGTTGCTTCCATCAAATGTGCTGACATGGCCCCCTCCGTATCCATGACAATGTGGACGGCTTGGTTCAACTTTACTATTCACTATGGCAATAGAACAGCCGCGTCCAGTCCACCCACGTGAACAGGTCATACAGTCTTTACTACCATTCGCATTTGAAGGGCATTCACAAGTGCCGTAAGTAAGGTCGCATGTTGCTAGGTTACCACAAGATGACGAATAACCACCAGGACATTCATCGGAACAGTTCTTGCCGTAGAAACCTTTCCTACATTCGCATTCGTTATCTTTCGCAACTCCAAATACACAATATGCATCACACCCTAACGTTACCCAATTCGGTAATTCACTTCTCTTGAGATTATTATTGCAATAACTTGATCCCGGCCAATTACTATACCCAGTGAATAAATTACAATAATCAAAGTAATTGAACATACTCCATGCTTGTTCCGGTGACGTTTCATCTGTCGAAGACATCTCAAGGCATCCGTTGGCGTAAAACTGTTTAATACTCAAAGGTAATGAGTTACATTGCTGCGTCGTTTTTCCATACAGTATAAGCGAGTTACATATGTTCTCGATGTCTTTCTTTATTTCTATTTCAACCTTGGTATCCTGTGTGATATGAGCTGTTGAGAAGACCCACGATGGTCCGTGAACTTGCGAAGGGAAGTAGAAAGAAACGGATGATACGCAGTCTGTCGCAAAATTGCCTTCACCTTCGTTGAATTTCCACAAGTTTGCCAATAAAGGATGATCACACGCAAACTCCATGTTTCTTGTTGAAACAATATCAGACATAATACGCCCCGTGTTCCATATTCGAAGCTCGTCCACGTCTCCGGAGAAAGGTCCTGGTACAGCACCATTCGTGAGCTCAGCAGATGGGTACCAATACCCAAGAGCGAGAATCCCACCGGGTTCAAACACATCGCGGTCCGCATTGATGGGGAAATTACGAGAATGTCGTTTCTGATTCGGTTCAATTAAGATCAACTGGAAAATCTTTGTGGATTTCGTCCACACCAAAGAGATATGATACCATGAATCAGGTTGTATGTTCAAAAACGTGTCAAATTGTTCCGAACCATACATGACTTTCAGTGTTTTATGAACGACGACAGCAAATGTTGATGAGGTCGCGTATGAAAGTAATGTACCATCTGTTCCACCATATTTCATGGTTATTTCAATGGTGACATCTCCAGAAGCGAGACTAAACAATGGCTTGGTTGTTATACCGGTATTTTCGAATTTGAGACAGTATCTTCCACCAGTTTTCACACGTGGTTCACCTTTTGATCTTGTATTGTAGACGAAGACTGAGCTGACATTTGGCGAAACTTTCCAAGATGCGAAGAACTGCTTATCAAGGATACTCTTAGAGAGATCAAGAACGGCGATATTTGTTGAATTCCGTAGTTTCAAATGTGTTGAAGAATTTCGATTGCAACCACCCCATAAGCCACGTGACATGTGACACCACATGAGATTTGTTTTCAGGGATAAATCAATATAACGGCCGAAGATTCTGATGTTGAGTAGCAAGTCATTAGAAGTAAACTCGAAATGTGTCCAGGAACGTCTTTTCAATGTAAAAGTAGCATTGTTATTTTTGAACGAAGTTTTCAAGTCAAAGGTTTGTATTTTATCAATCCAAACAGTCGTATCTTCACCACTTTTGAATGGAGCATGGATTGTTGAAACTGACGTCGAAGTCACCATGGAAACAGCTGTAATACAGCGACGTGATTGGTAGCAAGACACAGTGCTCACTTGTAATTCAAGATTATTTGAGCTGAAGAGAACATATTCCCCGGATCCAGTGAACGTATATGCTACTCCGTTGAATGCAATGATATCACCAAATCCACTACATGTTGCTATCATTGTTGAAGACGGTACTAACATCAATGAACAGTCTTTCCCAATGAAGCCATGACTGCATACTGAACAGTTGACATTACCTCGCCATCTTGCATCACACGTACATTGTCCAGTGGTCTTGTTACAGATGCCGTGACCATAACATGGTGAGCTGACTCCTCCCGGACACATCTTGTCACAACTCTTATCCCAATAACCATTCTTACATATACATCGCTTCAACTCCTATGAATAACATTTGTTTGAGTTTCTTTGTAAAAGGCCGCATATTTTTATTGTTTACGTTAGAGCATAATCATTCAAATATCTTCAAAAATAATCACGCGTTCTTACTTGTTGAATCTTGGTAATATAATATTCAAAAGAATTTGAAACATGTAGGGAGAAGTTTTGCATTAACGCGTTTTTCTGTTCATTTTATGTGCAAAAGAATGAACCTATAAATATGCGCACAATTATCTCTCATAAACTAGGTATATGTATGACACGTGAATTAGGGTATAGTCGGCACATGGAAAATACTATAATGTTACGTTTTACACTTTATATTATATGAAGGTAAAAAATGTTAAAAATTATACACGTCGCAAGATGTAGATCCTAATTTTTCAGCAATTCAAGGAAGGAGATTATAGATAAGAAGTATGTGGATTTCGTGTTGCTTACCACTTCAGTTGTGTTGTGAACACTTTCACATGATGGATACTTCTTATACATAGGCTCATACTTCACCATGTGTCGCTGGTTTGAAGGCGCATACTCCACTACCCAAACCAATGGTAGTTTATCGTGGATCCTTGTAAACGTAAAATAGATATCGATCAATCCATTCCTCACAACTAGGTGAAAGTATAATTTTCTATAGGCCAATAAATACCATAAAATTTTTCATTGACTTCATTGAACGTGAAAATTAGTCTCTAGTGTGAAACCTTTTTATCAAATTTTCACGTATGAAGGTATTTCATTACAGCAAAATTCGTTCCTTTCAATAGAGCAACTTTTCTAATTGTTATGCAGTTTTCATATAATTACTAGTAGCTACTCGATATAAAGCCTATTTTATTTATGAACCTCAAAGGTTGAAGCGATAGTTGGAGACGTCAACCAAACTAATTCAAACTAACTTCAACCAAACTTTTCATAATTGGTTCGGACAGCGAATAACTCACTTGCCACATTTAATTCTTAAATATTAGCTATGTACATCTGAATATCTTCATTTGTACCAAATATATAAATACGACCATTCATGGCCGTCGTACTTTCCATGTGATGCACTTTTTTAAGATTATAGCCTTTTTCGTGAAAATCCTACATAAACTATCAAAATGCTATAATATTCGTTGCAATTAAATACGATATCTAAAGCGACTAATCGTGTACTGCGCATTTTACTTCGTGCTGCATAGCTTCAAATACGGCACATGAAATACGCCTTGATTTATAGGCATAATGTATGTCTCAATCGCAATAAAGAGATCAGGTACCGGTTTTTCTTCACATCGGTAAAGCAATAAAATGACTTTTCTCACCTTACGGAAAAAATCTTCCTGTGTTTCCCAGGATAAAATTTCCGTGGTTGACCAAGATTACTATTTTTCAAAGGCGGGTACGAGTTTTTCGGATCACCAACTGACACCAACAAATATCCAAGCTCGCCACCAGGCTTCAGAGTACTGGAAGGTCTTGTGAAATAGTTCAGAGCTCCTTGATCCAGATATACATTATGTGGGTTATTGTTATTGTAACCAAACCAGACAATTGCGGTGTTTTGGTCTGTATCATTGCTGACACAATCAATTGTAGGAACGAGAGTCAATTTACCATGGTCACCATCTCGTGGATCGCTGTATTGCGCATGCTCAGTATAACACACTATGTCACATCGTGACCCTACGTGAGTCTTGTCGCAAGTTGTACATCCTGGTAAACTCCAACCTTCTTGACAACTTTCACATGTGTCTCCTTCCCAGAAACCCAGCTTCGTGTTGTTATGACAAACGCAACTGTTTTGCTGAGGGCCAAACGCATCCCCATGGAAACAAGGTATGTGGCAACCTATTGGCCAACCGATGAAGTTGACGTCACATTGTTCACAATCTGCACCAGTATACTGTTTGGCACACATTTCACATGATCGCCCCACGAAGTTATGTCGACAAGCGCAACTTGGAATCTTCTTACCAGCAAGCAACACACATTGCCCGCGATCATTACAAGGCGTTGTACCTGGGCAGAGGAGCTGTCCACAGTCGGTGCCACCAAAACCAGAATCACACAGACACTCTGGAAGTGAATCTTTCAACGCCCGAATGCACACGCCGTGATCTGAACAATCCGGTTCTCCAGGACAATCATTCAATTCACAGTGATCACCTTTCCAACCTTTTTGACAGGAACACGTGTTGTTGGTGCATTTACCATTCCCAGAACACTCGATATCACACGCAGTGCCTGAATAACAACTCTTACATTGACATATCGAGCTCAAGGGAGGTGACTCGTGTCCATGTATACAAGGTAACTCGCATGCTTTCCCCATAGTGTTAGCCGTACAGTTGACACATCTTGGAGGTTGGAGGTTTCCATCACAAGTCCCTTTATCATTACAATCAGGTACACCTGGACAATCAGGCATCTCGCAGCCTTTTCCTTTCCACCCTCTATCACAATGACATTCCTGATTTAAACTCAGGCACCGCCCGTGCCCACTACAATCCTTTCCTACACCAGGGCATCCCATACGTTCACATGTTCTTCCTCTCCATCCTTCGTCACATTTACATGTTCCGTTGTGACATTTACCATGTGCGCTACATTCCCGATCACAACTCACACCAGAATAACAATTATCACATACACATTGTTCTATATCATTGTTCTTTACTACACTGCCGTTCATGCACCTTCGCTCACAACCTTGACCATGATACGTCACATTACATGACACACAAACTGGTGGATCAAAGTCCTGACCATTGCAGACTCCTTGACCACTACAATTCCCACCACCAGCACAATTCGGAATGTGGCAACCTTCTCCTTTCCAACCTGGACCACAAGTACATTGTCTTAACGATGGTATACAAGCACCATGTCCACTACAGTCTCTTCCCCATCCTGGACAGCGCAGTACACTGCATGTATCTCCTCTCCAACCTTTGAAACCACAATCACACGTACCATTACGACATAACCCATTACCTGAGCATTCAACATCACAACTTATACCATCAAAACAGTTTGCACATTGGCAGAAATCTCCGCCATCGTCCGTTTTCACAACAGTACCATTAACACATTGAGTCTGACAAGCATTATCCATCCAGCCATGCTCACAGGCACATGTTGGTACTCCAGATAATACCACACACTTGCCATGACCACTACACGGTGTTGGAACACCTGGACATCTAGGGATATGACAACCGGAGCCAATCCACCCTCGATTGCATTCACATGTTCGCACGGCGCTAAAACATGTTCCATGACCAGAACAATCTTGATTGTTTTCTCCTGGACAGCCTAAAAATGACGATTGAAACATTAACATAATTATACTGGTGGCAAACTCCAGCTAAACTTACTAGTTGTAACTGAAACTATAGTGTAATAATTACAGACGGCATAAGTTCATCAGTTTGATCAGATGGATTTGTACGGGCATAGCAACACTGATTAATGAAGTGACGAGCATAGCAACAGCTTGCGTCTGCACGCGCATTTGTGTATGACAGCCTCGTTCCCAGGAGATAACACTAATCTTCTTTTGAAAAACTGAGTCCACGATCGCCGACAGGAGTAGAATTATCCTGGGTACCATGTCGTGTACGTGACTCATTTTCAGGAAGGTGTTCATTCAATTCGAGGTAATTGCTTGAAATAACTAATAAGCCTCGTTAATGTTTTTAGCTCCATTTGCATAGAATTTAATGCTTGTTATGGTTGTCTGGTGATAAGAACGTTAGAAAAGTACATATAATTAACAATTATTGGATGAGGCTGAACATGAAAGTTGAAGCGAAGCTGATGCGGATGACTTTGACCGAGTTCCGGATAAATCTTGATATCATGCGAAAGCCGAATTCAATAATTGTTTTATTATTAACAATTGTAATATAAAATATACCGGCCGTCAACTGGCTTCAAGGTGTGTGTGGGGAAGTCTAGTCGCCTACAGAGATCTTTGCAGGTGACATGACAACCAGCAGATAATCGTTTATCGTATACATACATACATACCAAATTCTTAAGCGTATAATTTCCTTGTTTTTGAAACTGGTTGGTGGCAGAGTAAATAAAGTAGAAGATAGATCAAAAGATGATTGAACACGCAAAATGATTATTTTGATTATTTCTCGATTTCAAATTTTAGATATTTAGAAATGCTTACACTAAATTTTAAATATTTACGAGAGGTGAATATACCTGGTACGTCACACAGATCACCACGCCATCCTTCAAAACCACATACGCATTTCTCGTTGACGCACGTTGCGTTCTTACGTCCAGAGCAGAGTTTATCACAATTAACACCAGTGTAACAAGCCTCGCAAACGCACACTTCAGGGTTTTCTTGCTGTGTTATACCATGTTCACAACGTATTTCACAAGCTTTACCCACCCAACCCTTGGGGCAATTCACACACACTGGACCAACTGTGTCATCAATCATACATTGTCCTCGGCCACTGCAATCTGGTTCACCAGGACAATCTACTTTCTCACAACCTCGACCTGATATGAAAAATAACATTCACGCATATTAAAACCATGCAAAACAGACCTATTTGACTAATTGAGATACTAAATGTAATATTATCAAGCATCCAGTTTTAAAATGATTCACAATACATTGTTGACGGAAATGACATCAAAACACGAGAAATTCGAGAAATTCATTATCGTTACACTGAATTACTTCGAGAAAATAAGAATCTATTTCTCGAGATATCAATATTTTTGCCCCAATAACTCTTCAGTACAAGAAGTTGAATTTCGCAAGTTTATAAGCGCAAACACTGGTTAGGCATGTTCACAAGTTTGGAACACCAAGGGCTGTTTTTTCTAGTGCTCCAATAATGTTTTAAAGCTCACTATAAACAATTTTGAACGTGTAAAAAGGTCACTAACCTTTCCAACCATAATCACAAATACACCTTTGTGACTCAACAAAACACGTTCCGTGCCCCGAGCAATCTTCTCCTATCCCGGGACACCCGCGTTTTTCACAGAACTCTCCTTTCCATCCTTCAAATCCACAATCACATTGCCCATTTCTGCATATAGTACTTCTATTAGAACATAAAGTGGCGCAATCAGCTCCATTGTAACAAGCGTCACATAAGCATTGGTAGTCGTCAGTTGGTCGGCCATGAATACATGCTTTTTCACATGCACTTCCAATCCATCCCTTCGAGCAATTACATCTTCCTTCGGTGTCATCGGAGTTTTCTGTGGATCAATTAAATAATGAATCATCAAAAAATAATGAAAACACGACCGCGTCCATCAAGCTAAGAGATATGAGAAATGTACTTGATAACTTTCGTGTACAACCTTGTTATCTAAACTTTGAAACTCAAAGTTAAACCAAAGCTCACCTTTTGGTAGGACACAGTTTCCTCTACCATTGCAGTCTGGCGTACCAGGACAGTCCGCATAACGACAGGAGGGTCCATGCCAACCAGGAGCACAAGAACACTTCTTGGTTGCCAAATTACATGTACCGTGATTACTACAGTCTTTTGGCCAGCCAGGGCAACCCGGTATTTCACAATAAACACCTTTATATCCTTGTAGTTCATTACATACACATTGACCTTGTACGCACTTTCCGTGTTCTGAACAAAGTTGATCACATCCTATTCCAGAGTAACAAGGGTCGCATATACAACCAGAAGCGTTACCATAGTTAGTACCACGCATACAAGGTACATCGCACCCTTCTCCTGCCCAATCTTTCTCACAATTACAGCGACGTGGAATGGAGTTAGCGTCACAGCTTCCATGACCTGAACAGGGCGGCGTACCTTGACAATTAGCTGACCCACAATCAAACCCAGTCCAAAGAGGATCACAGTCACACTTCCTGGTATTTGTATTACATATACCATGACCATTACAATTACCATCCAGTCCCGGACATCCTTCAAGTTCACAATAAGACCCTTGCCATCCACCAGTGTTATCAGAATCACATGCGCAGGTATTGTTAATACATTTGCCTCGACCAGAACACTCTAAACGACAACCACCATCTCCATAACAAGGATGATTACATTGACAAATATCTCCAACTGGATGACCAAATAAACAAGGTGAATTACACGCTGGACCCATCCAACCTTTATGACAATCGGTACATTCTGGCGTTTCACGCGCAGTTGTATTACAGTAACCTCTTCCAAAACAATTAGGAGTCCCAGGACAATCTGGTTTATGACAACCAATACCAGTCCAGCCTATATTAGAAAAACAGGATAAATTGTGGAATACGCGTCCATTTTGTAATGCTACTTTGATCAGATTTGAAATGGAATGATTCCAGAAATCGAACGCGATAGCTAATGAAGCCTGATTTCTGATGAAATCCAAATATCACACCTCGACCAGTATTTTTGGATTTATCAAAAGAAACATGCTCACTGTCAATTTTAAAATGAACTTCGTTGGTCACTGTCGATTTTAAAATGAACTGCCTCGTTTTTCAGAACCATTTTATATTCGTTAAACACATTCAATTATCAATATCTCCACTTTGAATATAAATTGTTGTTGTTGTGATATTCGTGTCAGAAAATGAACTGTGGACGCGTTTTACAATCTAACTCCTCAAGATACGCGACTACCAAGTCTTATGAGTTCGGAGCTTCACTAACGAGTTTAGCGAGTGCCTGTCTTGTGCTGTTAAAGTGCGGAAGGTCAAAAACGGATTTAAATTGATAGAAAAAGACAATAGTGTGTTGTTTCGGAATTAGCGTTCTGAAATCTCAGGTATTTTGACATAAGGAACAATCATTAATCAACAAAGGAGACAAACACGATAGACAAATGCGGCACATTAGTGTCAGCAGGCGCCGCATTTCAACGCTCAGATGTTGGTACGAGTTTTCTATAGAGAGTTGCCACTGCTACACTAATCATTTTACCTGGATCACAGATACAAAGTTTATCAGCACTGTTGCACGCCCCGTGACCACTACAATCACTACCAATTCCTGGACATCCAGGAACTTCACACAATGTTCCTCTCCATCCATCGAGCTCGTCGCAAATACATTTGGAATTTACGCATTTGCCATGACCGGAACACTCGGAATTACAACCAAGACCTTGAACACGCGAAAATTAAAATAGCAAAAGGGTAACTGTTAAATGCTAGTGTGGGTTTTTTGAAGGAGATATAGAGCTACACAAGTGAGCCATTACGAAAGTAAAGATTGGGATATGCGAACACTATTTTAAACACTGAGGCGAGATGAAGTGTTTTTAGGCGATGACGCGCAAAATTTAGTTATGATTCCTTCAGCTATGCTTGCAGCAACCCCCCCTCCCCCAGTCTTCAGGGACCTCGCAATCGGTTCTTAGCATTCCAAGTGCCACATTGTGGGAGTTGTCAGAGATTGAAAACTCACCAGCATAACAAGCATCGCACTGACAGACACCACTATCCATTGGGCGTTGTTTACCATATGTACATGGATATCCACAATCAGCACCCATCCAACCTAAACTACAGTTCGTGCACCGAGGTGGGTTTGTTGTGGCGTTACAAAAACCTTTAAATAAATAAAACCAAGTCAGCTATCAAGAAAAATGCTTTTTCATACAACTTTTCACTTCAGTCATGTATTTTTGAAAAAACGTGTTTTTGAAAAAAAACGACCGCTCTCGATTGTGGTTATTAGAATCCATTTATATTCCCAGTCCACACAACGTTGTACGGTCAGTTATTGATAACGATAGATGAAAACTATTTTAACAAGACATTTTTTGTCCATTAAAATTTATTTATTTCAATTTATTGAATGAAATATTATGTGTTGTGAATTCTGGTTATTGTCCTGGTAATCTGAACAATTACGCGAGCATCAACATGGCGTAAGAATATCGAGATACTCAGCTATATTGTGCTCGCGTCTATCTATGCCTGTGTGAACGTACCACCGTATCTTTACAACTCAGTAAAAACATAAATCCACGATTCACAACGACATAAAACCAAGCGAAAAAACTGAAATATCTTATACTGTTTCTATTGGTTTCGGTATTCAATGAACTCTGAATCTATGGAATCAAACGAATTCAGTGAATACTGAGGGAAGTGGGGCACGAAAGGTTAATTCTCAAAAAAAATAGGCACGGATTGAAAAGCCAATGTCGATAAAGCAAATTTGTGAACTGTTTGTGCGAGCGTTGAAAAGACAATAAGTGATAGTGCATATGTACCAGTCCAAAATAGACCCCCGGTAGTTATGATATCCTGCTTACCTTTGTTGAGACAATCAGGATTTCCAGGACAATCCGGTATTTCACAGCCACTTCCTCTCCACCCACCATCACACGTACACTCGTGTAACGCGCTGTTACATTCACCATGACCCGTACAATCCTCGCCTATCCCCGGACAACCTGGATTATCACAGAGTGTCCCACGCCACCCATCGGCACACTCGCATTTACCCTTTACAACTGTACCATGGCCGGAGCATTCGCTGTCACAACCAACACCGGTGTATCCCGGATCACAAACACAATTACCACTGTCCATTGGTCGTTGCACACCATGTGTACATGGATCGTTACACGCAGGACCCATCCATCCTGGTAAACATGACTGACAGACTGGAGGAGATACACTGTTATTACAATAACCACGATTGAAGCAACTGGGAGCACCTGGACAATCCGGTATGTCGCAACCTATAACAAAAAAGAGAATTAAAGAATTTTTATTGAAAAAAAGCGGAACTGGATCTTTCAATAAAATGGTGTGAAATTGTTTTTAATAGCGCAACGTGGAAATCAATTACCAGATTGTTTGTAAAGACAATAAGTCACGTGTACTCAATAAGCGATGTAGTGTGGGCTCCAACCGTCTCATTTGTGTTTAGCGATAAAATAATTCATTTTTTAAGTTCATCGTCATGTCTGAAATAACGACCAAATTCACACTTTTTACTGTCATTCGAGAGAGTGGAAGAAGTATTTTCAAACAAGTGACGAAAGCGATGACATACGTTTCTTCAAAAAGCACGACAAAAAAACACCTGAGATTTTCACATTTTAGAAGCATTCTATTAAAATCACGACAAGGTTTGGAAACCCTGTTTTGATAGTCATAGGGCAGATGACATTCAGAAAATCATCTTGGCAAAAATACACTGAAGCCTGATAAATGAACCTCTTCATTCATGTTGCTGTTATATACGTCTGTCACTCTGAAAATATCGCAGAAACCTCACCTTTTCCTGTCCATCCATCAAAGCATGTGCATTTGTGCGTTGCTCCGTTGCAATTTCCATTCCCTGAGCAATCCTCGTTTATCCCAGGGCATCCTGGAATGTCACAAAGTTTCCCTCTCCATTCATCATTGCACCGACATTTATCGTTCACTATGCGACCATGACCAGAGCACTCGCTGTCGCAACCAACACCCGTGTAACCAGGGAAACACACGCAATTCCCACTATCCATTGGTTTTTGTATTCCGAAAGTGCAAGGGTCGTTACAAGCAGGTCCCATGAACCCCCGGGAACAGTTCTGACAAACTGGTACAATCAAAGAAGCATTACAGTAGCCACGATCAAAACAATTTGGTGCACCTGGGCAGTCTGGGATATCACACGCTTTACCAGCCCAACCTTCATAACAAGTACACTGGTGCAGGGCAGCGTTACATTCACCATGGCCTGTACAATCCTTTTCAATACCGGGACACCCTGGGATTTGACATACGTCACCACGCCATCCCACATCCGGGTCACAGAAACATGTGCGATTTGATCGGCACATACCTCGCCCCAAACATAAACTATCACAGCCTTTCCCGCCAAAACATGGATCGCATTTGCATACGCCGCTGT
>FXAL01010733.1:0-10656 GCA_900177555.1 Renilla reniformis
CATGTTGACATACAGCTGATAAAATTAAATTGATCACTGATACTTCATACAAGAGATATGCATACACTACAACACTAGAAATAATCTAATGAAATGTGAATGTTTTTCTGTTGTGCATTGATCTGGGCGATGCATAACATCATAGGTATAGCTACATGTGTTTTTCATCTGTTTGCATGTAATTCAAATATCGTTGCTTCATGTTATTTACATTGATAGCTACGTTTATAATGATGGTTACTCTAAATACGTTTTCTTTTTTTGTGATGACGGATCCTTGGGCATGATAATATGCAATGAACGAATAACGTATATTGGCATTGACAAACATGCGTTGCTGCAGTAGTCTGCCAAACCTACAAAATTAACACTAATAGTATGTAGACATCAATCAACTAACAAATGAACAGGTCAAGTAAACTTCAAGTGTAAAAGATAAGTATTTGGAATAGCAATTTATAATCGTATGATCAAATACAGACATAAAATTAGCTTAGCATCTGTTAAGTGGGATAAATAACGGTATTTTGGTGCCACGTCACACGTCTAATATAAGTGCATTTCGGAACCGTCTCAAATATTAATAAACATTTACTTCTTGGGATCAGTAAGACGCAGTGGGCTTCTCTTACGAGTTATACAAGGTGCGATAACTTCTTGATTACTTTATTACCTTAGTTAGGTCTACTATATTATTATGAAATATTTTGTAAAAGAAGGTATATGTAGCGAATGTACTAATGACTTGTGCACTGTAATAATGAATATTGGTCCGTGTTCTATAGTAACACTTTCTTAATGGAAAACTCTCTTTACTCTCGTTAATAGTTTGATATAGCTACACTACAAGCTTTCATTATGGTCTTTCTAAATTCTGTATAGCTATTAATATAGATATCTATTTGAAAGATCGCAGTTTTTCCTATATGAATGATCCCGTATCTGGTAGCCAGGTACCTACATTATTTTTCGAGGAAACGTTTCTCAATTTCAATATAGCTTTTCCATGATCACAACTACTGCTGTAAATTGAAATTTTCGGCCCAGTTGCATCGAATGTGCCAGAAATAAGTCTGTAACCAGATTCGAAACGATTATAAATATTTTCGGAAATGCGCGTACATATATTGCATTTTTCAATTCAATTACAAGTTCCTGTTAAAGTTGGTGATATTTGAATGAATAAAGTTCTGTATAATACACAACGGAATAACTTATTAGTGAGCGTTGAATTGGTGAGGCCAAATGATATAGAATTTATGAACGTATTTGAAAAGTTATTGTAGCTATAGTTAGCAGGTCGAAAAGACAGCATCGTAGCTGTACCTTATGTGAACATCGCTTACTTCATTTGACTTTATTCTATTAATAGTGTTTGATAAGAAAATGAGCATGTATTGAAGTATTAACTAAATTACGCGTTGCATCGTTTTATAAAAGAAGTCTTTTTGTAACGACCTTTCCGTTGCGGAAAAGAACCATCGAGGTATATCTGAAGAATACAAGGAGCTGTTGTGCGTCATACCTACATGTTCTTAATGTCCGCCTTTTAAGTTGCTACCGTTTTTTGAAAAACTATGTAGCTAGATATGCTACTATCTCCTTGCGGAAAATATATTAAACTGTTTTTGTTAAAAAGTTGAATATAAAACAGGGGGAAACAAAGTAAGACGGCGCGTGATTATAAATAAAATGTCGACGTTATTTAAAAACAGCACATTAGTTACCATTCAGGTACTGGTCAAAATTCTTGGAAATTTTTTCATTTAAATTACACTCCAACCAAAGTAGCTATTAACAGGTTTTTAACAATCACTCGTTAGATAAAGTCATTGTTTCATGATCATTAACAAAAATTTCAAAATATATAATTATACCAAAAAATGCTTTAGCTATTTGGTGACTCGCCGTTGTTCAGATGTATGTGTCAATTACACGATCAGACGACCGAAATGCCAAATATGGCTTAATATGTAGCTATATTAACGAGTAGCTATTCTGAATAAATATTGGGAAACAACGTATAAGTACAATTACACGGAATTACAGAATTGTCCTGTTGTGGTGGAAACACAAATATGTTCCATCTCACAATATCAACTTGACTAAACGTCATTGTAAACCATCATTATCTCTGAGTTATCATGAAAGCGAAGTAATTGAATTAAGTATTAGTGTTCTGTTATGATTGCACTGCATCATTATTGTGATCCATTGCTCATACGCTTGACATGTTATCACAAAAAGTGGGCACGGATTGTTTCAAAACACTTGTTTTCCATCGTCTCTTATGTGTATTTCTCAGGAAACGTTTCTCGTGTCAGTGTTAATGCATTTCACAAGAAATTCAGGTGTGGTTGCTTAGACACGCATCTGAATTTCTCCTTAGAAGGCTTGATTTTCTTACAAATTACATCAACTTAACAGATTCTCCATTCAGAGCATATATGACCTTTAACATCCATCACACGAACATCCATTACACAGCTTCCGTTTGAACTTCTTGGACACTTACTGTGTTATATATAATGTATAATACACGTATGTTCAGTCAAAGTCCTGCAAGTCATCATTTGGTAGTCTGTTTCTAATGGTCAATCAGTTATAGGTTATTCAGGATATAAGTACAAAAATACGAAATGTAATTAGTGGTGATTATTGTAGGTTTATTTATTTGAAAGCAACGTTGGTTGAAAGTAGTTCTAGTAAAACAAAGGAAAACTAGTATACAGTGCTTTACGGAGTTCAACCAACTTTGAAGTCTATTAAACCCATTATGATAATATTTTCCATCAATGTTGTGAACCATGATGACATAATAAGGATAACGATAATGATCATGTCAATAATTGTTCAAACAGACAATTATCATCTTGGCTCGGTTGTTCGAAGGAAGATTACTGTTTTCTAACTGGTATTTTTCATTACAATTACACGTGGTAATACCATAACGGAAACCTTCCAAATAATTCAAAAGCGTTTCCTTGGGTTTTCTTACGTAATTTTTCACTAATAAACGATTTGCTACTCGATGTTTTCAACATCATCAGCCCCTGAATGATTATCTGAGATTCGCGCTTATCACGAAGATGATCACGCAATGTTTACGATATAATGTTCATCGTTATCACGAGCAGATTATGACAATTGTCAAACACAGGGAAATCATCCTCCTTTTCTGTTCACGCAAAAGTACAAATTTCAGAAAGAATATATTAGAAACACATATTATTAGAAATTTTCTTATTGTTACTCGGTAACTCAGTAATTACATGTTAAAAAGGGAATACCTTATTGAAAATTTCTTAACGACAATTACGTTCTGAACAGAACAGCATGCATTGCTTAACGGACATCGTATCTTTTCACAATTCAGTGATAAATGGAACTAAAACTTTTAAAGAAATTCAACAGACACAATACAGAAGTTCAGTTTTTAGAGTTTCCTGGAGATTGCAAAAATGCCGATTTCTCGAGTGCTTTCCGTCTATCAACCAGTTGTAGTATGGTTTAATATATAAGCTAAAACTTTACTTTTCTCTTGTAGTTTATGTTTCTCAAACATCACATCAGTGTACATAAAAATCAGCATGAAATAGACATGTATAAATGTCAGCTGTATGCGCCAAATACAATTAGATGATTGGTTATATTACGCACACAACTAACTTATCACCTACACCTAAAAGAAACATTTTTTTACTGAAATGTTATTATAGTTGTTTCCATTTGATACTGATCGTAATTCTCCATTGGTTGCAAGGTGTCAATAACACAGAATATACAGCTGTGTTTAAATATTTAGCAATGATGGCATGCAATAGATGGTTGTTATTTTAGAACGCGACAGATCTTAAGAGAGGTGTATCTAGATCAGAAAAATCACACAAAAAGTCAGCATACCTGTGGCTATCATGGTGCCGAATGCATGTCTACGAGGACGTCATGTTATCTAATGTTTTTCGCCAACAACATATCTATTTAATATTTTTTTCATAACTAAGAGAATGATAATCAGAATAATAAACAAAAAAATTTTGCTTGTTTACCTTTTAATCCCTTGGATGGTATCCGTTTATGGCCATCGTACTGAGTGTGTCTTAATTTCGTTTCTTTTTCAAATGACCGACTTATTCAAGTAGCTGTTATGGTTTTGGTTTAAAGTTCGGTTGATGGTAAATAACTTGTGAAGGTTGTGGCGATGATTGAAACATTTCAGTGTTTTTTTTTTTGAGAATAAACATGTTATATATCTTAGTTTGCGACGCGCAGTAAATAAGTGGATATAGGCTGTTAAACCGGGTTAACACCACCTTCAAACAACTGAGCCCAAGACGATCAAAATGTATATAGCTATTACGTTAAAAAAGAAAATTTTGTTATTTTGTGTCGCCCGACAAAGCGTGTGAACTTTAATGGAAATACGATCATTTGATTACTTAAATATATATATAAATATATATAAACTCTCCAATAATAATATTTCTGTACAAACCTGCAGCCGTGTTTGCTGAAACAAGATTCCAAGCAAAATAGAGCGCAACTACATGTCATGATGTTTCTCTCTATGTGGCAAAACTGTGTTTCCGTTCTTTCCATAAACATAGTATTAATACGGTAATTAAATAATAATTGTTAATGTGTTTACTGGTTTTTCATATATAACACCAACATTAAATTAAAATACGATCACCATTAGATGTCGATCAAAACTCTATTCTGTTTATATGATTTTTGATCAGCTGAGAATTATGCTGCGATTGCCTTGATTATTCTTTGAAAGTTGGGGGCAGAACTGGGACCATTGTCATTAACATTTCCTCAAAAATTCGATTGTTGGGGAAATGTTAACATAAATCCTGATAAGTAGAAAGGTACTTATTGACATTCGGGACTCAAAAACCATCGCATGGTTCCGTGACAAATCAAAAGTCATTTACGCAGGTCGTCTGTGTTTGAAATACCGTTATGAACGTTGCTCCGAACGTCACATATTTAACCTGCAGAATATTCTTCAAATAGTTTGAATACCTCCATACCCTCGTATCTTCTTTATTTAGACCCACCTTATAGAATTATTCTGTTGGCGTCAAGTGGCTCTTGAAACAAAGCATCGCCCTATGCAAAATTGTATTTTCTAAACATTTCAATCTTTCATGACCTAAAAGGGAATGAAACGGAACAACTGATATAGATTTTCGAAAAATAATTCCACATTTGGTTTCACAGTCATGATTTAACTAACTGCTTAGTTACTTTAGCAATCATTCGCTGGTAGTTATTGCAGCAGTCAAGACTGGTCACAATCGCAGCAATAATTGCTTCTATACCATTTTATAACAACGAGCTGTACAATACAATTTCCTATGCTTTGTTTCAATAAGGTATCGTGTTATTATACTGCATAGTAATGCTAACTGCACTATACAATCAAACGGCTGTGACAATTAACAGTTGAAACATTAGATTACCAGTTGTCCAGCCTGCATTCTCATTTCTCCATAACATGGCTGACGATGAATTCCTCATTGACAACCCCAATGATTGCTATCAACAACATATTTGGGCAAAGTGATTATTCTTTGGTAGACAGTGATTTTTGAACATCATAAAATACAGATATTTTTGTTCATTGTTGATCACTAGGTCTCAGTACAGAACAGTTATATTTGAACAATATGGTTTCATGAACATCATGATAAACTACTAGTTTAGGTATGCCAGTAAACCCGATTTGTACAACCTCCCTGAGTGTGATGATCTTCTTAGTCGACCATTTGTTCCATTGTTGCTGTTAGTAGATCGTAGTTAATTCAACTGCATATATATGCAATTTATAAAGGTATTCTTACACACTCAAATGCTCTAAAACGGCTAAAAACATGCAAATACAAGACGTCAATAGACTAATGGGGACGCATACCGCTTAAGGTGACTGCATTACAGAGGCCGATCAGTTATCAACGATTCAGATAAGACTAAATAAGCCTCTAAGTTGTAGAACGCTAATTATTGGAATTATCATTGAGAATGAATTTTTTAAGCGTAGAACAACAGCTATTAATTTTGACTATACCCACAGACTGTATGTCACCATACATATCTATATGTTACTAGTGTCAAGTGCCAACCAAAGTGATATGTGGTATACTTGTACTAAAATATAGTCTATTTAAGCTATACTGAATGAAAAAACTAGCACGAACTAAAAATATGCGTTATTTTCACTCTGGTTATACTTTATAAAATAATTTATCAATGAAATGACAACAGGTTTTTGACATGTCTGACAAGCTTTTCCGAATCATGTGTTTAGTAATAAGATACAATAATCTCTGCGTAATAATGTTGTATTAATTTTCAATTTGTCAAGCGCACGTAAATTGACTTTTCTATCATTAGAGCAATAACGCGTAGTGTTTATATATTGCTTAACTCACTTAACTAATATTGGAGTTGACAATAATAATACAGTTTATCGTGGTCATTTCATAGACCAGTTCTCGACCTCGCAGTCAGTCAAATACTTTGATCTTCTTATAGATTAGCAAGAATATGAGAATTTTCGTGTTATTATTGGCGGCGTCTATCAATTGCTACACAACACGAGGTTAGTGATGGCCATTCCTTTATTTAATAATGTACTATTATACACTAACACACAAATTTTGTCTTAATCGTTCCTTTTTTGATTATAGCTATATATTACTTTTTTTAATAGTAAAACACATTATATTTTAATACTTCCAATTAGACCGTGATGTGTATCCACACATAATATGTAGGTTTTTTTCAAAAATTTGGCATTTCTGTAGTTTCATTTCAACTTTTGATTAGTCGTTTGTTTTTTGGAAAGTGGTATTCTCAACCCTGCGTCTCACTTGTAACATAATAATAGCTTTATGGCTCATACTTGTTAACTTGTAATGATAAAATTTTGACAGCGTTAAACCAGTTAAACGATCGTTGTGTAGCTATATGCGTGTCAAAATAGTTGAAAAACGATACCGTGTTGTGATAAGGGTTTTAAGTATTGAATTCGTCTATGATCGGTCGTCTCATATATTTCATGTCACGAAGTGTCTATAAAGTCAACTGACAATTACTATAAAGTTGTCCTTATTATCAGTCACCTTAACAATACTTTAATACGGAAGCGATTGACTGTTCCGTTGTGGTGATGTAACGAACGTTCTTCTCTGCTGCTGAGCTAATACTAATTGGCACACAATCTTTTTTACCGTTTTGTAAAAAAAAGACGTATATTTTCAACTTTATTTAATTACATTTTCAATGCAAGCATTATTTCCAGGCAGCTATCACGCTAATGTTATTACTATATATATATGTTAGTATATTCATTTAGTGAACTCATTTAAGTACTGCATTCAAGTGGTATATTTATTTATTATGATTGGCATTAAACAATTAAAACAAGTGGGATTATATTTGCAATCTCATATAATATGTATTATATATATAGAGAGAGAGAGAAAGAGACAGAGAGGGAGAGAGAGAGGTCATCATATTACTGTAGTACTGTTGTGCTAAATATAGAAATAGGAAAATATTAGCATTGTTGAACCTGCTTTATTTTCCAAAGGCACCTACTGTAATAATGTGAATAACCCACAAACCTCGGTTATTTACTGATATCCATGGTGATAGAAAATAAACACTATTGACTTCATTTCAGCTCTTTCACTGTCGATGGATAATTAAGATTGTTATAATTTTTATTATCACAATTAAGTTTTTATTTACCATTTGAAAAATGTGCAAAATTTTGTTTTCCTTTCGCGAATGATCTATGTTAAATCAAATGCAATTAGTCTAACACAACTTGTTACGTCAACACCTTTGATCTTTGTTCTGTTGGGACAAAAATAATGTATTCTAGATGAAATAAACAACCGTTGACGTCAACACACCGTCATAATAATCCTATATTTGTTAACAAATATAGTCTCACTGAAAAAAACAAACAATTCAAGTGTTTCAATGAATGCTAGCGCTTCCAAATTTTCCTTTTCCCATTAGCAGATCATGTTTTAACTGAGCTTTGACAAAGTTGGGTATAACAAGTTAAGATGATTACGAGAAATCTTAGATGTGACTGAGATGTAGCTAGAATATAGTGGAGGAGTAGCGACAAAACCACAGCAAAACCTGTACTGAAGTACCTACATTAAATCGCGAGTAAAATACCAAATTCACGGTCGAGATTAGACGAGAACAAAATTTCCAAGGCAGACTCTTGAGACAGTATCGGTATTAAGTCAGTCACGTGTATCCAACTGTGTATTGAGTCGATAATTTTCTCTACTTGCAAAACACAACGTCGTGTTTTACAGATGATAATACAATAACAACAGATGATCTTTTGTGATCATCTGCACAGATGATCATTTGTATTATCATCTGCACAAATTACAGATGATGAGAACCGTTGATGAGATCTTGTTTCCCGCCAGGCTTTTTGCGGTTATTTTTGCAGCTATCTCTCAGACAATGACTTGCGACTGGGAAAGACCTTGCACCGAAGTCTTATGTCACCAGAGTTCAATATCTTAATCAAATTGAATGGATTAATCTTAACATTATAACGAAACCTGGGCTTTTAAAATATATGTGTAAATTGTGCTCATTCTACATATACTGGTTTATAATATTTCTGAGAAGATTACGGTTTCCCAGTCACAAATCATTGAATTTGTTTTCAGCTGTTTCGTGTCCAAACGACCAATTTCAATGTAGCGATGGAAGTTATTGTCTTCCAAGTGATTGGAAATGTGATGGTAATAATGATTGTAAAGATGGTTCTGATGAGAATGGATGTGGTATGTATGTAACAATAAATAAGTCAGTCGAGTTTATATATGAATAAGCTACGTAAAAAAACTTGAAGAAATTGAGAAAATCCCGTTGATGGTCTCGGCAGTTCTGGAGCTTATGCAAGAGTGGTGGCTTTCAATTTTATTCAAAAATGTCACTTGGTAGAGTGAATCAGATAAAAAGATTGAAAATCGGCCCGTTCTTGGTTTTAAAAACCTTTAAAACACAATGAAACCACTTAACTGAGAAAAGATCATGTACAAGAATTATGCATTCACTCGTCACGTAGAACTTTTGAGTATTACTCGTGGTTAATTGTAAACGCATCTTGATTGGCTGAATGAATAACAAAAGATTTAAAACGTTGTGGTGCACATCTATTTTGGATTACTTTCCGCACAATCCATTTGAGTTTGTTAGAGGCTCGACGAAATCATAAAAAGTATTTTCATTAAGCTATTTGCTTCATAGAAGATCTTCGTACAAATTGTCACTCATATTTTACCGATCTGATACCAATCCACGCTTGTAGTACCATACTTCATAAAATCCGTACTTAAATGTAGTTTTCACAGAAATTCTATATGAATCCTACCATATTAATACATTCACCATGTCTCAGACAAAATTATATTTCGATCAGGCAATGTCCAGCCTGAATGTTCCATGACTCGTATCTGGTGCATTATGCAGGGGAAATTTTCATCTCAACAATACTTGCCAATCTAGTTGTACTGCATATCAATGCGAGCAGCGTCTAATTGCAAAGGATAGTGAGATAATTTAAATACATGACGGTCTCTTCGAATTTGAAATTTGTTGTTCCCGCTAATTATCATGGTTATTACCGTTTGTTCGAAGTTAATACAGCATATCATATACATTCATGTAGGTCAGATATAGATCTGAAACAACACATTCGTATTTCAAATCGTTATGAATAGAAGAATATTGATCATCATTTTTACTAAATATTTCTTTCTCGCAAAATGACTCAGCTACAACATAGATCAATTCCTAAAGAGCCGAATTTTTATTCGCATAAAACTTTTCCAGAAAAGCTTACGCTATCGTTGTTTGCCGTTTGTGACATATCATGAAACTTTTTATTTATCAGAGTTAGCGTCATTGATTTAAAAAGCAAAATTAATCCGATTATTGATATGATTGATTAACCAATAATTTTTGATTGCATTGATTAGTCTATTCAATCTCGTTCACAAATATTTAATACCATGTATCACTTAACCAATTAAAGAATAAATATCAAGACAAAATAAATGATTTATTTATTTTTTTATCCATTCACTTTTCTATAGTTTTGATTTTTTGTAGTAGTGAAAAAGTGCGAATCTGCGTTCTTTCAATGCGAAAATGGAAAGTGTGTTTTGGAATCCTGGAAATGTGACGGATTTAATGATTGTGGTGATAATTCAGATGAAAGTAGTCAGACATGTATGTTTTTATGTTGTCATAACAATTGACACATAACTAACTTATTGAGTATAATTCATATACTAATCACAAGTTTAATTTAATTTTATTCGGTTGAGAAATAGTTATCAAATATGTCTGGATTTTTTTATAGTACTTCCTTCATTAAAGTCAGACTAATTCAACCATAACTACTTAACTGCAGGTCAACTGACGTGAGAATGTCAGTGGTAATAACTTAATACACGAGTCTTTTATGTTTGCAATATGATAAAAGCATAATCTACTATCTAGCTATGTCTATCCCAATTCCGAGTGATCATTGGTTGTGAGTGAACGATGTGTATATTGATACGTGAAAGCAAAATGTATTCACAACAAATATAT
>FXAL01010788.1:0-10642 GCA_900177555.1 Renilla reniformis
CAAGAACTATGAGACAAGTAAGAGATAGACTATACGAACGAAAAACAATGTATTTTCATTTATTTCAATTTTTATCCCGAACGTTTTTGATCTCTCTCAGCTGACAGAAAGAGTTTCAGAGAACCGCCTGTGATTGGCTACACGGGGTTTATACCGAATATTGAACAATATGGTTTGGGTCAGAGATACACGAAGTGGACAGCTGAGGGATTGGACGATGCTGCGAGAACACGGTTTAAGAAGGAATATTTACAAACACAACGAATAAACCCAATGTTAGTATGTTTTGAAAATGCCATGAAAGCAACATAGCTACTTCTATGCCGAAACATTTGTATCGATATGTTTTTTTAATTTCCATCTGATCAATTTCACGTTATTACCAGGTCAGCTCAATCGTTGCCTGATCTCCATAGCAACAGAACGCAAAGAGAGAATGCAAGTCTAGGATTTTTATATAAACAACGAGGAATGTTGCCGAAATATACTGGATATATACCACGTAAGTCAAGTTCATCTTATTCCGATCATAGTATTTCAACTTTTGATTAACCTATTAAATGTTATTTAGGAGCGCGTTTCCGGTTTGGTCGCACATACGGTGATGTGACAAGAGGGGCCTGCGTGTGCAGACCCCAGCGGTTATGCCACTGGCAAATATATTACAAATCCAATGATGTAAACCCGTTCTCTTACGCGAAGTATCAACTGTGAAGAAGTTTGAAGCTGACGTGTGAACGTTATAACCATGGCAACAAGACAGTCGACCATGTCACCATGTTCTCTTATTATTTATGTGGCATTTTGGGAAAGAATTTTGGCCAAGACACAGTTACTATAACATAGTGCTCCCAAGATTTTTTAGGACTATTTAAAAATCTTATAATTGTTGCTATTTATTATTAACTGTAAAAATACGAGTGAATAAAAAAAATAAATGAAAAAAATATGGTTTGTTCAATTTCTTTAATTGAAAAAAAAGACTATGGTTATGGGTCTTACAAGCAAAAGTTGAGAGTTTTTCTCAGTGATATTCCTCAATAGTTTTGAAAATATTTTACATGTAGTCATACAGGCTGAGTTAAGCAACCATATCTGGTTCAGACGTCGCCTATTTCGGGTTTGATCTAATTTTGAAACATATCTATATTTACAGCAGTTTTTGTAAATATATGTTAACAAATAATATATTGTTTTTACAAAATTTTATTTTTTCTCGATTGGTTTATTCTGCCTCCATTGCATGAAAACCACCCCTAATACCACAGATACCACCGTGAATCCCTGAGCAATCACACGTAACCTCATCATCTTCTGTTGCGTAAGAGAGTTACCTCGTTGAAAAGATATTAAACCATACGTCAAAGCACCAACTGTTCCCGCAAGACCTTTGAAAACGTTTTGGGACATCGTTAATCCTTGCCGGGGGGGAGGGGAAACAAAAAAACTATTACATAATCAAGTCGTAATCAAAACAAAATGCCGCTTTCTTCTTCATTTATATATTTTAAACTGTGGTATAACACTACAGTTTTGAATATTCTATAAATTGATGGACTATATCATTTTATATGAAAAGTTCAAATATTTTAATATGAAAATACCCAAAGGCACGAACGGGTTTTCTCGGCATTTTCGCCACATTTTCTCCTTTGCTGTCTCTTCCCTGTAACTAGGGAACCAAAATTCGGCCTCCTTGTCCGGTTCCATCTTATGTATTTGGGGTAAAACACACGAAACACAATGATTATGTAACTATTAATGGTTCGAACTTCGTTCTCGAACAAGAAACGCGCCCTATACTTCATGACCAGCGGTTGTTTCAAGATGGCGACCTTCTCTTACAAACTCGTGCCGCGTCTTTCAATGTTTCGCGCCTTACGAAGCGGACAATGCGTAGCAAACGGTTGGTGTATATACAGTATAAATATCTTTATCACTTATAAAGCAGGATTTGAAGTGCTGTGATCGCTAAATATGAAGTGAAACGATTGTACACTTCAACCTGTACCATAGCACTTGTTTCACAAAATCTATCATTTCCTTTCCTTATTGTTATGGGTGTATAAGTACCTATATTTCATATATTTATGTGCATTATGTTTTCTAGCTTTTAAAAGTAGCTTTCTATTCCAAAATTTCCACACACACGTCACAACATCCACCATAAAATTGAACACTTTGTCGACTCAACGAACAACGTTACAATCAAGTGTGAAATATGCGCAGTTGATGTCTTTAACTACCAAATGTATTAGAGCACCGAAATATGAACGGTTATTGACAAAAACTTTCACTAGTTTCGGTCTTAGTGGAAATACATTTGGCGCAAGTTTGGTGAAAATGCCAAATAATGGCCGCCCTGTTACGACGTGTAGTAAGAAAGGGAAACGGAAAACGTGCAAAGCTGTAGCCAAACGTTTTCTCCGAACTGGTAAAGGGAAGTTAAAGCGATGGCGTTGTGGAAAGCATCATCATCAGACGAAAAAAAGTGGAAGACGGAAACGATTTTTACGAAAACCGACTTATGCATCAAAAACACAACTTAAAAAACTTAATAAAATGTTGAATGGCTGGTAAAAAGAAGATTTTTCTTCCAATTTAACAACTGCAATCTATGTATTGTACTTATGAAACTATAACTATGAAAGCTAAAAATATAAATAAGGATAAACAACTACAACGTGAAATTTCAATATTTCGTTGCACTTTTATTAGAGCTTTAAAAACGTTTATTGCTTTACACATCAATATTTCTTCATATAAGATTAAACTATAGTCCATTTCTATATTTTCTGTACTTGGATATAGCTATAAGAATAGAATATATTTGATATAAAAACTCTAGGTATGCAGTCACTTAATACTTGTTCACATAGTGGCAAAATAAGTTTCCAGAATCGAACATTCCCAGAACTAAATGAAATATTTCCATGACTGGATGGTCTTGTATTATGAAGATATAGAGTCATAGTGGACTGTCATGTATCAAGTTAACGATATGATTCTCGTAATGTTGACAAAGTTATAGTTATAACAACGGTTTTACTCGATAATACTTTGCAGAGTATAAAATATATAATTTTCTTGAATAAATATCTTCATAGGTAACTGATCGTTTGAACTTTACTTCTTGACTAGGACGAAAGAAAAAAAAATAGTCAAAATCGATCAGCCTTTTTTCATATTGCATAAAGGGCGATTGGTGATGTTAAAAAGAAGAAGACATGAACTTACTCTTTTCAATAAAGAAGGTTTAGATTCTCTTGTACTCGACGAAGAACGACGATTTGATCGTGTTTCTGTTGTGCTGGGTTTCTCTTCTATTTCGCTTCTAGAACTTTTCGAGCTTCTATCTTTCACGGCACTCAAGACCTGCGTCAATGAAGCATTACAACTTTGTTCTAATTCACATTCCAGTTCTGCAACGTGTCTATTCAAGTCTTCCAACTCGTTTCTCAACTGTATATTCTCTGTTCTTAGAACACTCATTCCTTGATCGTTGTTATCAACATTCTGGTTTTCTTCTTTGCTTGGCTCAATTTTCTCATTCCGTTCCACTTCAACTAAACGTTTCACAATATTATCAACTTCACTAATTCTTTCCTTCTCCCAACGTAAATCAGCTATGGATTCCTCCAGTTTTCGTTTCTCTCGAACCAAAATATCTATTTGAGATTGTAGTTCATTCGGGTCGTTCTCCTTTTGTTGAGATCCCCGATCTTTTCTTGTTGACAATTGGAGTCTTTCATTCAGGATATTGACGCGACCCAACAGCTCGTCTCGCTCTAGTTCAACGTTATATAATCGTTTGATCTCGGCAGATAATATATCAATATTATCCAATGTTTCTTGTAGTTCATCTTCCAACTTCACTTTCTCTTTATTACTTGCACCGAGTTCTTCCGCTAAAATGATACATCTTTCTCGCGTCAACGCTAGCTCTTTTTCCCGTCTTTTCTCGTTCTCGTTCAAAGCTGGATATCTCGTGTTCGTGTTTACGGTAGCATTTGGCATTTCCAATTGTGATTTCAGTTTCGATAGTTGTTCTTTTGCTAACGATAGCTCGTTTTTCAAACGGTCTTTTTCTTCTTTACCTCTTTTAAACCGGAACGAATGGCGCCCTTTCTTTTTTAACGATGGTTCTTCCGCAACCTAAAAGATAACAAGATAGTTTGAACTTCCGAAATTTAGCTTACTTTGTGGATTTTATCTGATCATGGCATTGTTCCAGCTATATAATATATTCCATGAAATATGGCTACGGATTTTGTGACGGCGATCAACGTTAAATTGAGCTCACCTTGGTTTCGGGTTCAATTACATTCACATCCATTGTTAATATAGCTCGTTTCTTGTCAAGCTCTTCACATATTTCCTTTTTCTCTTTCACCAATTTACAAACTTCTCCTTCCAAACGGAAACACTTTTGCCTTGCTTCTTTCAACTGCGTTTCCAATGAGCCTGTATGTTGTAATAATAACGAAGCACTCTTGAATTTATCACGGATCCGACTAGGTTTGCCTTCCAACTCAAGTTTGAGCATTTTCAACGAGCCCAAACTACTACGCGATGGTCGTAAGGAACCAAAACTGGAGTACATCTGTGGTTGACTGAGATCCATCATCGAACGGGACATACTGGGATAACTAGTCTGATAGTTTGGCGTTGAAGTGTTGAGATTTAAGCTGCTGGATGACAAACGTGAATCTATTGAGATATCAAGTAATGAACCATGGTCTTTACGATCATGATTCTTCCATTTACTCAATCCACCACCACTACCATAATTATCAAAATCATCTTCCTTATCAACCACTATATCACCAAGTTCACTACCAGCTTCAACTAATTGAGATTCCATATAGATCTTTAATCCTTGTAGTTCCTTCACTTCTTCTTCCAACAAGATATTCTCATCTTTCAAATGTTGCCATTCTTTCAACTCTGTCTCTAACGCTGTTGTTCTCACTTTAAACATTCGTATCTCAGATTCCAGATGTTTTATTAACTCCTTGGACACGACATACTCTTTAACTAAGCGCTGTACCGCGTCGTTCCCTTGTAAATCTTTGTTCTCTTGCAATATTTCTTCGCTGTTGTTATTCTCATCAATCACAACGCAACTGACATCAGTTTGGATTTCTTTATCGATAGTGATTTCTGGAAAAGAGCTCCTTGTCCTTGCTTCATTTTCACGCGAAAATACAATATCGTGGACGCGTTTATCAGTAGACGTTTTTCTCTTCTCCACATTACTTGTTGTCTTGTATATTTCAGTGATGTATTCCACTCCAGGATCATTACTCGTGGTATTACCATACGGTAATGATGGGTCATGTTGACTTGAGCCTTCCAGATCTGCCAGAAGTGCTTCCAGGTTTTTACGATCATTAGCTAAAGCTAAACACTGCATTCCTAGCGATTCGTTACTTGCTTTAGCGGCATCAATAATCTTCTGTACAACTTCAAGATCTTGAATCGAGGTGCTGATCATGTGTTGTGTATTACAATCCACTGTTTCTATGCTCTCGATTGCAGAATCAAGTAATTGTCTGATATCTTGATTTTGAACAGTTTCAATGTGTTCCCTGGCCGAGCTCAAATACTCAAACTTTTCCTGAAATTATGAAAAGAATTTTTAAAAACTTGAGTGAATCATTTCCTTCACTTTTCATTCTTTTTTCACAAGTTTTGACAAAGTGATTGTTCAGAAAATACAAGAAAAGTCCAGAGAACGTTTTAATTCCGCGACCTTGGTCGCTGCATCCTACTGTTTTACTTACATCTACCTTTATGACTTTTAGTTGGCTCAATGATTTCTGTGCCTCAATTTTATTTGTCAGCAGTTGCTCCTTAAACTCGAAGCCCACTCCTTGACCGTTGGCGCTTGTTGTACCTGGCGTAGGCGAGGAAGGGCTGGTACTAGTGGTTGTTATATCTGACAGCTGCAGTTTCGATTTTTCTCTTCCCAATTTTGGTCCACGTTCGTCAGTTTTCTTTGGCGTTTTCAGCTTGTGTAAATCACTTTCAACAAAATAATCTTCCATAGTTTTCATTGTGTATTGCAGTTTCTGGTTCTCTCGCGTCAGCTTAGTGATTTGCTGGCGAAGGTACACAGTATCTGTGTCGGTCCCAGACCCACCGTGTCTGTTGGAACCACGCCCTTTACGTAAACGTTCAATTTCTAGTTTCAGTTCAGCGTTATGTCTCATCAAAGTTTCAAACGCCTTGGCGTTATCACCAGATGAAATGGTTTCTAAGATACCATTCTCATCCATCGTTCGTCTTTCCAATTGTGAAACCAGGCGATCATTGTCTTTAATCAATGATTTATGTTTGGTGCGAATTATTTCCAGGTCTTCAACAAGTTCACTATTCTCCATTTCCAATTCCTGTATTTTATTTTCATTTTGATAGTTGTCCAACGAAACTAAGCAACACAATAATGCTTTGTCCAACAAAACATAACTCAAACATCGTTCAGCGTCTTTTGAACTTGATAGAAACGAAGTATCTGTAATAAACAAGTAAATAGTTAGATCAGTCCCGAGTCACAACAGTTGACTTCGGCTGGAGGTTACTTCACGCTAACGAGTTTTCTACATAGTGAGAAACAATAGCAAAGGAATAAAAATTTATTGTCAATACGCGGAAAACGTTTTTCAATACCTGTTTCTTTTCGTGCTTCTAATAGTTTTTCTAACAGTTTATAAACATCAGTTATCTTTTCCAAGGACGCAATGTCTAAAAAAATGTACAACAAGTTGAGCGTTAACTCGGCTTTATCTGATTTTGCAAATATGACAAGAACGGGTCGAGAAGCGCAAAAAGGCTGAGAAAGATATCCTACCTTTTTTATGGATGACGGTGTTGAGAAATTTCAAAACACGTCCATCAACGCTTTCTTTCAAAACACTCAAACGTTTTCGGATTTTGACAACGAGTGATTCTAAGGCTAGTGAAGTCGTTTCGCTTGTTATAGAAGGATCCACATCTTTGATCAAGTGATAGTCTTCGCCGCTCGCTTCAGCAAAATCTCTTTCTGTTAGATTCAAATAAGAAGCAAGAACTTCAATCAGATTATCTACATTCTCTAAGATTTTCTCCCGCGTCTCTTCAGAACTGGTAAGCAGCGAGTCAGTGTTGACGCCAGTTGATACAAAATCTTGCTTATGGTGTTGCAACGTGTAAAATAATTGCATTGACAACACTTCGGTGAAGAGAAGACCTTTGGTTTTATTATGACGCTCCACTGGAGTATGTTGTCGATTATCTAGTTGAAGTTGAAGAGCAAGTTTGGAATCTTTCTCTTTTGATAGTTCTGCTTGTAACATCGCCATTGTTTCTGCATGGGAACTTGCCTATAATGCAACAACAAAGGGGGCACGCACTCAGTTATATATTCAATTGTATGTATATACACTCACTTCATGATACTGTATGGATTTATATTTATATTTACGATACTCATATCTCGCTAATCTCAGTCTCTGGGGCTCAAGGTTATCAATTGGTCGTCATTTTAAATGCTGGTGTGGGAATTTCAGTATTGTAACATAGCTATCGTTCACCTGTGAATCAAGCAAACTTTTCAACGAAACATAAGCATGCCTCGCTTCGTTTAAACCATCTCCAAACTTCAGTTCAGCTGCCATTTCTGCTTCTTTTTTTAATAATCCAACATGATGTTGATGACTGGATTTCAACTCTTCTATTTCCTTTTCTTGATAACGGGAAACAAATGCAAATTATTGTTAAGTTGTTTATAGGTTTGCTGTACAAGCTATAAGTGGACTCAGTGAAAAACTACTTATAGCTTTCACAGCAAACCTTATCACACGATGGAAACGTAGCTACAAATGTTTTTTAAATGAAAATTATTTATATCAATGAAAACGAATAAATGTCTATATGTATGGCACGCGAATGTTGGTAAAACTACTATTATAATAGATGAAGTCAGTGTTGATTGTCATTTAACAGCGAAATTAACTGAACAGCTCTTATGGATTATAGATAGTTGTGGTTGTCTATGTTTAGTTATACGATATACATACCTCTGGCGTCCAATAGTTTTGCCAAATCATCACTAAGTTTCTTGTAGTCCATCTGTCATGTAAAAAGGAAAAGCGTAAAATTAACAGATATTCCTATTTAGGTACGTTGAGTTGAAAGAATCAGTGTAGCTGGCAAGTTTCAACAACCATACACAACATGTATTTGCAATGTATTTCAACTGAGCACAGATTAATAAGGGGGTTCTGTATCATGTGTTTATTATAGTAGTATAGCTACATACTTCAACATTCACATAAGCCGTGTTCCGCACTTTCATTGCTCTTGAACCAAAACCCAACGACGATTTAGTTTCACTCGAGTTATACTCCGATGGCGAACAGCAAACCTGAGACGAAACAAATTAATTAATTTTTGAATAAGAGTCTCGACGTTTCAAGTATAGAAAGATGGGAAGAAGGATAGATATTTTTCAAGTATAGAAAGATGGAACCTCTTAACTGTAAATATTTTTCACCGGTTACTCACAATTAAACTGGTTTTGCAATTGCCTCCTAAACTCTCTTGTAAAAGTCTGGTCAAGGTTGAATTGCGAAATGGTACGTGGACAACGTGTTGGCCTTTCTCGGCATTTTCTGCCAAAGCTTGGATAACATTTCTAAAACAATGAACGTATTAAAAGTTAGCTACCATATGACCACGCCCTTGATATCCCCACGTGATGTAAACTAACATATATAGTTACTACTGTGTGTTTTATATAAAGATTTATCTTACCCAAGTTCCAACAGTGAGTAATTAATATATTGTGCCTCGTTCAATCTTTCACCTTCAGCTTTTGTTTTCTTTATCCGCTCGCTTCCCGCTAAATCACAACTGAGAAAAATAATACGTTTTTAAAAATATCCGATGAAAAAAATGGTGATGAAAAATAGCATCATAAAGTTCATAAAATTTCTTTCACTGTCGTATATCATATCACATAACTGTAGATTTCTCTAGTTTTGCTTGGAATGTGGCGTTTGAGTTGGCCTAGGTTTACGTTATATCATTATACGTTTTGAAGTTAAATACTAAAGATATTCATACATATATAAATGTCCTTTCAATACGACATCGTCATTGAATGCCATCATTTTTGAAAGAGCGTCATCCTCATCTTCGTCATCCTAAGTCACAGAAATCATTTTTAGTTCAAGTTATCTTGCCTGGTACGTCATGAAGCAATTATTTCGCTTGGGTGACAAACACAGCCGTTTCAAAGCTGATCTAGTAGCTAAGTGTAGTAACAGAGAAGTGATATTATAACAGTATGATTGCAGGGTGTTTCGCTTTGAGGGTGTCTCGGTGTTTCGCTTTGAATAACACAAAACCTACCTCGCTGCTGCTTTCATCTCCCTCGGGAAAACAAACCTTGAAAAAAGATCGCTTTCAATTCGATTCTATTCAATCATTTTTGTGGACGTTATTTTGGTTGGGTTTTTGTCAGGTATATATATACTCACGGAAAGACGGTCCATTGAGCCAGATGGGCTGTCTACGCCTTCTGAGGCTAATGTCGCATGTAAGGTCTTGTCGAAATGCTTCTTTGTTGGTGAAACCGATTGCTCTGAAAATTATGCAATCCAATGATCTTGGAACAGTAACGAGTCGGGTTTTTGGGCGTTTGAAAATGACATCTGCGCGCTTTGATGTTTCATAAACGCACGCTATTTTGTAGACAGCACGTTTTCTACATCACTCACTTGAATGCTTTGAACTTCTTTCGATTGATAGAATGCAAACGGAATGAGACCTAAATGAGGGAAAAGTTATGATAGATTTCCTATAATTATTCGTGATTTCATTTAGAATAATTATAGTATTCTCACCTGCTCGATGTTCGGTTCATTTTCGTTTCAGCGAAAATCAATCTTTTCTTTCCTAATTGCAACAGCGACTCAACTTCATCTGGGGAACGAACCACGTATTCTGACAAGTTTTCCACATATATACCTACGATGAGAAAATCACACCATTAGAATATCCCAAGTTCTATAATTGAAGTAGGGAACATACCTTTCTGTGGGTGTTCCCTAATTGTTAAATCAATTTTATTAGCAGCTGCGTTATTCAGTAAATCGTATAATTTCTCTTGATAAATTTGTAAATATGACATTGAAACCTGTGATAAAATAATACGCAGACTCAATTTTTTTGACAGACAGACAGACAGACAGACAGACAGACAGACAGACAGACAGACAGACCTTATATTGTACATTTCCTTTGGCTGCTGCCATTTTTCTGAAGCATCTCTCAATTGTTGTCGCGGCCACGCCGTCAGGCGACATGAGAGTGTAGGTTTTACCTTTTCAACATAGAAAAAATATCATTTCTTTCATAATTATCCCCGGACGAAGGGAAGGCTGTTCTTCTCTATGGGGTCAGTTTGAAAGATGGAATTTGTCTGTATATTTGTTAAATGGCTACCTGCGCCAGTTTGGCCGTAAGCCATGACAGTTCCGTTGAATCCATTGATAGCAGCCTTGACCAATGGTTTGCTTACAAAATTAGATATCTATAATATCGTACTATATATTAATATCTATAATATATAGTATTTTGCGATAAAGCGACTAAA
>FXAL01010864.1:0-10234 GCA_900177555.1 Renilla reniformis
ATATATAACCGGACTCTTGAGGTGGAAAGAGTATATCATGAGTATATCGTCGAGTTAGAACGGTTCTAGCTGAAGAGTGCAGTAAACTACGTTCACGCACGAAACAAATTTGTAGATGTTTTAATAAATTGAGTAAACTAATTTTGCATTGTTACTATTTTTACATTGGTTTAACCAAAGGGAAATTTGAAAGGACAGCGTTGTAACTGATCAGATGGCCCCTGAGCACTTGGTCGTGTCAACAACAGTGATTCTGAGCCCGACACCAAAACACAGTCCAGTGCAGAGCTAGTGTGCCACTCATCACTTCAGACACAACGCAGATCAGGAAAACACAAGAATGAGAATCTGTCCTAATAGTTCTTCGATTTGTTCTTAACGCGGGGTGGAGTAGGCGTGTTACAAAAATCGATTAACACGCAATGGGTATATTGCAAGCGATAAAACTGGAAAAACAAACTGCGATAAATTAGAGAGAAATGGATTTTTATTAATTTATCACAAAACGCAAAAAAGTACATTAGGTACTGAAAACAAAATGGAAATGAAAAAACACCACCGTTTCTTTTCTCGACAGCGGCCCCCGCTATAAAAATATTAGCAGTTGTTAGATCCAGTAAAACCAACGTCAATATTGAGAATAATACGGCTGTTGCAGTACTGTCGCTACTCAGTTTTAAAAAGCTCGTTTATTGATCAACAGATTTTGATTCAGGCTTTATTCAATACTCATCATTGTAGCCAACAGTGCCGCGTATGTTTTGCCGAAAAACAATTCTGTTATTACCTTTGATGAGTATTAATCAATCATTCAATACATCAGTCTAAAAATAATAGTAAATTGGTTGTGAAACGAGCGTGAAAGAATGTAAACATGTTTTTGTTAACATGCAGTCTTCACTCAGAGGTTAGCAATATATCTTCATCTGTTAGTCAGGTGAAGTAATTCAAAATACACAATCATCTTTGTGAGACTGATATGGTGAAAAACAGCTGGCAATGAAGGTATTGTTTACCGTTACAGCACGACCCAGCATTGGAATTAGGAAGAAAATGTATTGAAAAGCGTGGTGGTGGTGAACACGAGATATCCTAAACGGCGGAAATGCGAGACCTTTGTTGTCTTCTTGAGGAAGACATTCATTTGCGTGACTCTTGACAACTTTACCACATCTTCGAGTTTCCGCTAAGACTAAGAAAATAAAACGTATGTTTCATTAAATTTTGAAAAACGGATAGATTTAAAGTAATTTAGGCAAAATTGTGCTCAGAATAATACGCTCATCACGGTACTCAGCAGAACGAAAGTTTAGTATAAGTGAGTTAATCATCATAGCACAATGTTTGGTTGAAAATCGGGACATAATCAGATAATCAAAAGTAAGGACCCTCGCCGATAAAAGCGTTACGCCCGGGGATTAGATTGTCGCCGATGGTGCAATAACGATAGACTATTTCTATCGAGTTGATATAGGAATTATTCGCTTCTTTCTCACCGCTAAGCTTTTCTTTGCATCCCGTTTGATCGAATACTGTATAACGGTATATTATTCCTCAAGATTCAAGGTTTGTAATATAGTAAATGAGCGTTCATTTCAGACAAAAATCCACCATGCGTTAACCACATCGGATATTACTTCTCGTTCTCACATGGCCATTGCCGTTCGTTGATACATTTCCACAGCGCATTTATTACGCCTTCTACATTCCTAAATAAATCATTCAATATGGAGTAGCTATCCTATAATAACCGCATGCAACATTTGAAGATTAGATATAGTCACAATACGGAACTGGTATTTAAGATATATAATACCCATACTATGCATTTATTATATTACACAGTATTATACGGCACACATAATATTGAATATACCCTGTCAGAGACTTAAATAACAATTCATACTGCCCTATAGACAGTCAAACATCGATTGCAGAAGTTTATCATCACTCAAGGTATATTTCTTATTTTGCTCAGGACAAGAATGACGGCTTTCATTATTCCACAATCAATGTGAATTCAAGAGATAAAGGCCGATGTTGTCATCATTGCAAGATATATATTACACTATTCTTTCGTGGAAATCATCGCCAAATACATATACTTGGCAGGCACATGGGAGCACGTGTTCGTGCGTAGGATTTTGTTCCGTGCCATGAGAGGAGCCACGAAGATGCCAATTTCCTTCGATCTGGTTGTTAGAACTATCGCAGAACACGTCCGCCCGTGATTACACGAGAAAGAAATTCAATTCATTAAAGAAAATGCGAAGAATTTGTCGCTTACCTTTCTCACACGTCGTCTGTGTCCGCAGTTCACTGCAAGAATGCCCGAGATGCCTTGTAATGTTCCCAAGATGCATCAAAACCTGCCCGTCATGGTTTGTTAAACACACCCAGAATGCACCACAAGCTGTGTATGGTGATTGGTGGTGATCGACCCCGGATGGATATCCGCTTTGGCGATGTGATATCCCATTATATTATGCATTGGTAATATGATATCAGTAATCATTACCAGCTCAAAAGTCAAGACATCGCCGACAAGAAGACACGCGAAGCCACTGATGTCTCATAAATAAACATTTATTCATGAATTTACGTTTACAGTTTAAAATACAATGACAGTTCTAAGCAAACTTCTGTTTGCCAGGCACTAGGTTATTCAAAATGAAAATGTTCAATGTCGTATAACCAACCATCTTGAACAATGTGATAGATAAGTTCTTCGCTGCGAAGCGATTCTTGTGTTCAGAGACAGAAGATAAATAGAGAGACAGAAGAAGGGAACCCGAGTCTCCGAAACTTGGACTTCTGAACAGCCAAGCTTGCCTAACCACTCCAAACAATGAAGTCAGGAAATGAAGGAAAGGTTGTTTACTTAACCTAAACACATCTTGGGATCGGCAAGAAGATTTGAAGGCAAGAACTGAAGAGTGTATCACACAAATTTATTACAAATTCTTTATACAAAAATATTGATCTGTGGTATAAATACTATGATTGGGAACTGGCTAGCCACAATTAATGTTTTGCCGCCGTGTGCATAACTTCATTTAGAAAACCGAGATTTCGAAAATATTTCAAGGACATTGCTGTAAGGATAAGTGAATAAGAGAATACTTACCCATCGCCATCAACACATCTTATTTCAAATCCACTTGATTGGTCAAAACAGCACGCGGGAAGAAGTATCAACCCAAGTTTATCCAACGGTCTTTCAACGTCAAGATAACACAACCAGTTTTGTAGGAGGTCCGCTCATATAACCATGTTTCATGCGTCCCGAAGCCCGAATGATAGATTTCCATTACACTTCTTTGAAGATTCGATGAATTCAACGTCCGCTATATGAAGATCGGCAAAAGGCGATTGTTTTCTGAAGTGTACACAAACAAAGGTCGCCGACTTCTCATTTCCCGTGGTGGCGATGTTATGGCTCTGCCGACAATTCAGGGCAACTTTCCGACGAAATCTTCAACATGCACGCCATGCTCTCTTGTCTTCCTGATAATCGTAGTCAGAGAATCATTCTGTTCTTCTGAGGCATGGGTCAGCTCGAACACGGAGTACTATAAAAGAGAAATACAATTCGTGGTACAAGCAAGAAACCAGAGGAGAAGCTAGCATTAAAACAAGAAAGAGTTCTCATGTTTACGTCATTCCACATTGCAGCCGATAATGGAAAGATTTCTGTTGCTTGCTGGTACAGTTGTCTCGCCTACAACGAAACAAGCAGCTTCAAAAATAAAGCATAACTACATAGTTATTTCCTCGTCCCCTAATGAAGCCAAACTTGTAAAGAGGACGGCCATATCACTCATGTGTTGTGAAGGAGGGAAAGAAGTTAACCTGTTTGATGTCCCGCTCTTTTAACTCGACCGAGATGGCACTGTTGGTAGAAAGAAAAAAAAATATATTGATAAACAGAACAACATCAAGTTTCTGTCATGCTGAAGCTACAAAAAGGAATAGATCAGAATGAAGCTGGTAAAAGCAATATATGAACGATACATTTTCCACAGATTCAAGTTGTACGGTGCTTTCAGCAAAGCCATCGATAAGATTTTCCGCGTCTTCGAAATATTATTGCTCTCATAAGCATCTTGGGCGGCCCTAAACAAATGAAGCTGTATTAATATTACAGTAGATGGCTAGAAGTTGATACCATAATACACGGGTGGTCATTACTTTATTGCCAATGCCACGTTGTCGGGGAACAAGTCCAGGTACTTATCATAGAAATCAGGGGAGAATGAGCCGCCAACACACGCCCGATATAAAGCCATGACCTGTAAAGAGAGGTTAATTGTATGGATAATATAATATAAGCAAGATATCTCATCCACGAGCCCCTCGCAATGGAATGCAGCATTCTGAGACGACAGAAGGCCAAGACTTCTCAAAGTTGGATAAGGCAGTGCACCAAGACAGTCATTTTCATGCTTGATACCTGGTTATGGAATGTGTAGTCAGACCATGTCTTAACTACTGTATGTGGTATAGTGTTCACAGTTGGAACCGTAACAAGGCAACGATGAAATAGTTCGTGGATTTCTTCTGCGCTGCACAACTTCTCCTGCAGAGCGCGTATCTTATAATGGAGATATTCTGTCCAGAGTAATTTCACATCATTGCGGTCCTGCGTCGCTTGTATAGCCGTCTCGTATGCCTCTTTAGCGGACTGGTGTCTCTCGCTGGCTATATCGGACGAAAACCACTCGAGGAAAACGCTACAGGAATACAATGGGTACAATATTGATAACTTATAAGGATAACTAGGCACGTCGTAACTGTGAAACATATACCAATAACATAGCCATAGATATATCTGCTCATCGTCCAAGGCAGCGGGATCGACATTTGGTTTCAACGCAGGGACTTGGCGACCGACTGGCAGAATTTGCCCCAAAAGCTTTTTATAAAGAAGCAATGGTTCAGGCTTTGCTACGTTCTTTTTATAAGATCGCGCCCTCGTCTTCAAGCCTTGTACTGAAGCATTCAGTAGGAATTTCTGTGTAACGCAACTCGTTAATACTCCTTCGCATTCATCGAGTTTCCTCTGGAAATATCAATGCAAATGATTATAAAAATCAAGAAGAGCTTTGGCGGATGACATAAACATTGGTGGAAATCAACCTGGCATTAATACGATAGCTGTTGTTGTTCCAGAAATTGGTACTATATACACAATACCTTTTGTGCAGAATACTTGGCAGCGGAGTACGCGATACGCGCGTGGTAATTACATTTCTCCAAAGCAGCTTCATAGACACTGGTTACTGTATCCTCGTCACCGCGCAACTCTTCAAGAGCGGCGAGACACAGCCATATATCGATAACTTTGGGCGATGCTTTCAACAGCCGTTGACAACTGCGTATTGCTGACTCCGGTTTCCCACAAGCTCGTTCAAAAGCGAATAAGTTTTTGTATAAAGCAACACTTGGTGATATTTTATCCCGAGAATTGGTTATGGCAGCACAAGATTTCAACGCACCTAGTCAAAAATAACAATGAATAGTCAAAAATTACTTCAAGTCCAACTACACGCCTCACAGTATAGTTATATATGTGCTCACGGTGGAATAAGGATAACAGCTTTGCTGTGCCATGGCTGACGCCATTGTCCGGTTTCCATGGAAAAGTCAGGTCGTCTTTGCAGACAATGCGGGAAGGATTTGTTGAAACGGGGTCGCAAAAGTCTTGCGGAAGACAGGTGAATTCGAGAAGATGAATATAAGATAACCAGAGAATACCGAGGTCTTTACAGTTTAAATATTCCACTGCAGATACCAAAGTGTCGCACCATTCTACGGTATCCGATTGCTTTATCAAAGCTACCCGAAAACGATCTGAGGCAAGCTCAGCGCGGCCAGCGTTCTCATCCAACTGTACCAAGTAGAAGAATAACTCAAGCAAGCGATGCGACTTCACATCCGAATCAAAGTCTGAGGATATCACAAACTGTATCATACGAAGACAAACATCCACCTTGCGGTCATAGTTGGTTACGAGATCGAGATAAGTGTACCAGACGTTATACGCTGGTGAAAAGTTGACTGCTTCCTCGAACACGTCATAGAGATCGTCCACAGTACCACGGCATCGATATAACTCCAAATATCTCAACCACAATTTCTGAAAAGAAGATATTAAACATCAATACTGAGATTCATTCTGACTATCACCTGTGTTGTTTACAAAATGACCAGCCGACGGTCTAACCGTATTCAGAGAAGATACGAGATTCCGCTTAGTTGCTGTAACAAGCGCTGGTTGGTCAGAATAATCGCTTAATAACAAACCTCAGAATGTCGGTTAAGCTCCAACGCTTGTGCTAACGTGTTCAGAGCACTGTCAATGTTATCACTGTTATTATTATCATCCAAGACCTTGTTCTGTTTCGAAGCTAGACGCACATCAGCCAGCCGTAACCACAACGCTTCGTCTGATGGATTACTCTGCGTGGCTTCCTCAAGGGATGTGATACTATTATAGTTCTCGGAAAAGTAACGCACTTCTTGACTATATATACGAGAAAGAAAAATTCATATGGGAGTTACGGGCTGAAGAATCACCAGATGTTTATTAAAACTCACAATTCTTCGCTAATTCGTGGGCTAGTCTCTTTTTGGATTAATTTTTTCCAAGCTTTCCAGCTGAACGTCGCTGCTGTCGTTTTTATAGTCTCGATGTCGTCGTCAGATACTTCTACCAGCTGCTTTCTACCGTAAGACAATGGCCGCCATGATCTGCGCCTCGTTATTACATTACACACACCATTTGTTCCCCATTTCTTCTTCAACTGGTTAACAAACAGGACTCGTAGCTCCGACTCGGATACTTTTCCGCGGTATTGTTTTGTAAACGAGGTTACGTATGTCCGAAGTGTTTTCTCGATTTTCTCGCTGTCGCTCTCACTTGGTGGAAAGTAAGCGGCCAAGTCGATAAGGATGTCGTCGGGTCTTGGCGTAATGTCATTCATATGTTGTCGGTGACAGTCAGAATCGTTGCAGATACCATGAAGCTCAAATGAACAGAATGCGACCAATGGGTCGATCAGATGAGTGTAGGTGAGAGAGCTCAAACTAAGACCTTTCTTCAATCGAAAATATGGGCTAAATCTATACGGGGGAAAGAAAGCTTGAGAAACGACAACAAAAGCGAAGAATATGTTCATTATACAAGGGCAATAAATGACTGTGAGCTCATTTAAAAAAACACAGTGGTCTAAACTTCAGGGTATACCGTCGACGTTATATATTTTGTTATTTGGTTGGAGATATTGCTGAGAGTCTGGGATAATATTGATAAAATGATATTTCGATGCAAGATGGCGGTGAGGTTATGAGTACTACTCACCTATAGGACCGAAAGTGAAGTAATGGACTTCTATATGGCCCAGGAACAAGCAATTCGTCTTTGGTTGCTCCATCATCCGCTACACAACTGGATTGTGTTTGGCGTATGTTAAAAGTGCAACCAGTGAGAGCTTCCAGCTGCTGTGGTAGCAACGTATTTTCATAATCTAACCATATACACTTGGCTGATGAATACAACTCGGGCGTTATTACTGTCGTCAAGGTCGGAGTAAATGTTGGACCTTTCGATTCTCTCTCAGTCTAAGTGAAGAGGAAATTCAAGAATTAGTACGAAAAACGACAAACCAGCCAAAAGATTAAGGGTACCTGTTGTTTTCTCACGTTCTCCAGTTCGTTGGATCGTTTTAGTATCTCCAATGTTGATCCTGTTCCCCCGTCTACGCTATCCGTCGCACTATCGTTCACGTTATCTGTTTTCTCTGTCACAGGGGGGATTGCGATTGCTCGTGCAGGTATTGCTTTCTTCACAAGAAGCTCACTATCAGAACACACGCCCTTATCCTCGATGTCTTTCAATTTACCAACTTGGCGAGAATTTGTCGCGCGTAAACGTTTCGAGAGTTCTTCCTCTAACTTCCTCAAGCGTAGTTTTTCCTTGTCCAGCTTCTCTTTGGCAAGCATCTCTACAGATTTCGTACTGGTATCCGTCATGGTCGCATTTTTTGCTTGGCCGTTTTCCTTGAGAGAGTGGAGATTCATACGATAATCATTATGCGATACACCTATATGGCATATTATCTAATAATACCTGATTGTTCTTGTTCGATATCGACTGTTGAAGCACCTGTGATAACTGGTCGATCCGTTTCTTCACATCTTCCAGGAAGAAGTTCATCAGTTTATTCTCGTCTTTCTTGATTGGGGCTTTAGTAGACGCTTGTTTCTTTGGGAGAATGGTAGTGCGTGCTCGAGATCCACGCGCTGCTAGCAGTGCTCTAGAACGAAGTAATGACTCTTCCAGTTCGCTGGCGGCTTCCTGTCTTTTCATTATTCTCTGCTTCAGCCGATTATTCTAAAATGAAAAATGACCTTAGACTGCGAATCCCAACCAGAATTTCCATTCAAAAGATTACCTGAACCCGTAGCTTGTTAACAAGATTCGTCTGGACGACTTTCAGGCGCTCTGCTCGTTCTAGTTGCTGTCGCAACAGAGAAACCCTGTTCTCGTGTTCTTCCAGAGCCTTGGAACTATCTTCCAATTGGTTCTTAGTGTTCTCTAGCAATTTCTTATCTTGGGAAACCAATCTCTTATGTTCTTTCAATTTCTCGTCCAAATTCCGAACTTTTCCTTCCAGTTTTTCTCTCTTTTCTTCAATATCTTTATCGACCTCTGAATTGCTCGATTTATTCAATTGCAGTTTTTGTGTTCGCTTAGTCTTCAACCTTTCCTCTCTCACCGCCAGTTCTTGTTTTAATCGTTTATATTCAGAGCGTTTTTCTTCAGAGAGAACCGACAGAGCTTCTGGCGTCGTTGCATCCGGCGAATCTACTTCTGTCACCTCTGGTGACTTCGGTTTTGAAGCGCGTTCCCTGAGCAAACAACACCTTGTTATCGATATTAAAACAGTCTTCATACCTAACTGTCAACTTTCACGGGAGAACAAAGAAGTACAGGGCTTATAAGAAAATATACCTTGCTTCCCTGATCAAGGAATCCAGACCACCAAAAATGGAACCCATTACTTGATCATCACCTTCAGATACGATACTATCGTCTGAATCTTCACCAAGAGCAATGACCACAGGATCATGTTTCGGTGGTGGTATATTTGCCTGAAACACCAAAATCCACAAATTGGAGATTTAGGTTTGAAACGCACAGTCGTTTGTCTAAGACGATAAAAAGATCAATTCAGGGAACGGTTGTACAAAGCGTGTTTGGTTGAAACGTTGGATAAGCAAATAATTAAAAACATCCCAGTTCTTCTTGTGAATGAATCAGGTTGAGTTTTATGAATGAAATATATTGAAGTGGAATACCCGTTTGTTCTGTTTAGATTAAAAGAATAGCAGTTTGCTTGTTCGATGAATCCACAAACGTGCTTCACATTTTTGACTTATCCGCAGGATAAGCCATACAGTATTTGTACAACCAGGTCTGATTATTGCTGGGGTTTATTGTTACATGTCTTGTGCTGTGGTTCCCGTCTCACGGTTGTAGAAACCTGGTATTTTTTAATAACTAAAATACCTTGGGTGTGCTGCGTGCCATTGGTTTACCAGACTTTATACCAGGACTTGTTGACCGCGTGACTTGTTTAGGCGAAGCTGAACGACTCTCAACAGCTGGTTGGTGTATTGGTAATGTATCTGTGGGCGTGACAACGCCTTTCGCTGCCCGTTTCGTCACCATTGACTTCAACAATTGCTCGCGAAGTGCCTGGACGCTATCGTCGTCATCGGCATCGTCACCATAGCCACTAGAGATATCGCTAACGTGTGTTTGGTTGCTAGGCAATGTCGGTGTATGCTGCGTGGATAATACATTGTCACACGTTTCTCCTTGGTTACCTGTTTAGAAGAGGAATGGTTAGAAAATATTCAATAACTGTTTATAGATTTTAGATTCAATATTGTTCATATAAATATTTATATTTATTGTTGCATTTCAAATAAAAAAATATAATTTCTGCGTAAGTTTCCAAGACCTTTCATCTGCGCGCAGTACATATTTGTGATATCTTCCTGTGTGTATCACACTAGAGTAGTATGGGCGTGACGCACGTGTTCCCAGTTTTCCCGCTCAAAATTGTGAAACATGGCGGCCATGTTGGAAATGCAAATACGTCACAACAGATGACACGAATATCGCGAGGCAGAATTCAATGGAATAAATGACAAATGAATCCAA
>FXAL01011014.1:0-12407 GCA_900177555.1 Renilla reniformis
TACCTCGGGGAACATATGTCGCGGGAATTTTTTTGTATATGAGAGCCATGAAAAGAATATTTTATTGAGGCCTACCAGCGATCTACTTTCATTGATAGATACGTGGAACCCCTACCCCAAACAGTTGAACACAACCGGGAAAGCAAAAGAAACAGATTTTTACATATGCAGAATATCACACCATCCATACAAAAATGCTCTGATCTATCCCAATTCACATATGTTGAATACAAAAAAACACTTCATAATCCATCAAATTTATAGAAATCAACATCACACTATTTCAAGACTTCAAGTAAAAAGGTAAAAACACGCATTCAATTGTTTACACAAGCTGAAAGATTATTAATAGGATAAAACATGGTGAAGCTATGTTGAAATTATAATTGATTATAACATCCACAATTGTGACATACTGTACAATATTTATACTAATACGACATAATGGTACGACATGATGAAAATCAAATTTATTTTTCTACGAAACACTGGTTTCGTTGTTGAGAATGAAAATGTCCAACAACTAATTAAAACAGACATGTAGTTAATAGACATGCTTCAATTACAGTAGGTTATTTCAACTATCTTTACTATGACATCGTCGCAGCTACCATCAAGTTAAAATACAACATCACGTGCACAAATACATGTAATTACATACATGGGCGACGATTATGTGAAACATTCACATCTAAAAGTTATTACTACGTAGTTCATTATCCAGCCATTATACCATTATACTATCAGCGCCCAGAATAGCGGATATTGTTTTTCTCAGTTTGACTAAATTCCATGGTAAAATTAATTTGATGTGTACAATTCAACCAAGATGTTACGATAAAATGTTACGAGATAAAATTGTGGCCATTGAATGAAACAAGTGCAAACGTTGATTCGAAGCTTATCTTTTCTTTCTATCGCCATAGCGATCACGTTGCTGGTGATCATATCGTCCACCTGGACGTTGCCGATCATTACGGTCCATTCCCCTGTCTCGCCCTCGTTCTCCGTCCATGTTATATGCCATATTTGGGTGTCTCTTAATAACCAAAGTGATTTATATATGTTTTAAAAATGTTGAATTCACAACATCACCCACTTGACGTATGCTATCTATTTACCTAATAGGACTAACTCGACTCAACAATTTCATAAAAAATTAATGGAAATACAAACGGATTAGAAATGCGACAATTATGGACAGAATAGCAAATATTGAATTATTGGATGTCATATATTCCTAAGAACGTTAAACTTCTTTTATCGCCTGGGCCGGATTTCGCCTCCATATATTCACATGAATTAACTATTCCCCCGGCATGACATTTCCATGATCACTAATGAAATGTCAAACGTCATAAACTTTGAAAATTATCACGATCAAGCATCCTCAAAACATGACCAAGAGAGAATTATGTGAACAAACGATAGCTATACTAGACTATTTCGGCCATCAACAATCATAGCCACTAACAATATACATAACACAACATACACATAACAAATCCTAACATCATCAAACACTGTCTGATATAAGGCTATTGAACAAACCAGCGATGCGTTAGCTATATTATCACTCGACGTTTATGTTGAATTTAGGCACAGAATGTCAATAGATAGATGTGTATGCAAGAACGAATGAGAAAACTATAGTTCTTCAATATCCTATAGTATAGTGTATATATAAGGTCAGCTAGAAGTTTGCCTATTGATGATTTAGGTCATTTAACGGTAATTCAAAATACATTTTGTTGGTGGAGAATGTCGCCATTGAAAGTTATGGGGAAATGACATCATTGTAGGAAATGTACCTAAATTATTATTTTCGCCTCACGAATGATCCTAAATGACGTCATTTCCGTGAACTTCAATCTCGACTGACTCCCCACTAACTAAATATGTTGTGAATATCCTTGGTAATGAACAGAAACGAATTCTTAATTAGTCATATAAACACTTTGACCACCACAGTAACATTCTCAAACAGTTCACTGCACAACCACTATATACATACATGCAGGGAATAAAGAAAGCTCATTTCACATGTTGAAATGAAAGCGCTCAGCCAAAACGCAACCTGTCAGAAACCTATTGCTCAATATTAATACTTGTAAATGCAACTACAACAAAATAGATACATTCTGCACATGTGAACATAGTACGAATGATGATGCAATATGAATTCCGGATGGTGAAAATGAAATGGTCAACATTTGTCACATGTTAAAGTTTTTGTTCGACGTTTCAGGCTCAATCCCTTGGTCAAAAACAATTCAGTCATGTTGTACAGACTTTCATAAAGCTGAACTAGGAAGATGCAACTTTCTTCGGTATTGCAGTTTTACCGAGATGTGCAATGCACAAACTAATCACCTGAAACCCAAAACATCAAACAAAAACCTTAAACATTCTATAATATCCACCAACTTCATTGCAAGTTCAATATTTATTTCTGGTCTCATGCATATTAAGGGTGATGCGATATGGATACGACTTGTGAAATAAGTCCAATAGATTATCATTTTGCTACTTACCATATCATTTGGACGTCCTCGAGCCATTGGTGGTAGTGGACCACGAGGTGGTAATCCATGAGGGTGGTTGCCTGGTGGACCTCCTGGCATCATACCATGTTGCATTGGTGGACCATAAGGAGGACCGTGTGGCATTCGCCCACCCAAAACCATTGCTGCTTCCTAATAAACAACCTCTGTTCACTTTCTGGTATAATTTATAAGAAGCGAGCTCTCCGAAAAATAGTGAAAACCGATCAAAACTCATTCAACAAAATGACCAATTTTGGTCACAAGCCTTTCTGAAACTTCCGCATTCTGAAACTTCCGATTCAATGAAAATATGAATTGTTATTAACCATGGGAATTGACAAAACATTTTAATTATCTATTATTTCAAAATGTGTGGATTCTTAGAAAGGAATAGTGTTTTGTAACAGAATGGAACACTGACAAACCTCTTGTCTTCTTCGCAACACTTCTTCATCCTGTCTACGAAGCATTTCTACTTGATAGCGCATCTCTTCTTGCCTTCTCATTTCTTCCTGCATTCTTACTTCTTCATGTCGCCTATCAATCAAAAAACAAATCAAAATGGAAAACAAAGCTTAAATGGTTTCTTAAATAATATCTGTTTAAGATATTTTGCAATATTGTTTAAGTTTATAAACATGCAACAGACAACATAGTTGTTTTTTTGGGCATGTTCTGATTTCTTCGGAAAAATATCAGGGGTTGTAGCATTATCATTTGTGAAAGGTGTTACTTCAGCCAAAATGTAATAAACCATTAGGTAGTTCTGATGTGGTGCAATTAATGGAACTAATAAGAACCCAACAATTGTCTCTTAACACGCAATGGCTGGAAAATAATGGATAAGAACAAGTGGGAATTCTGGGCTAAAATAATATTTTGATTAATTTTGACATTTCATACATTTTACACATGTATGGTAATCTCTCAGAAATGGTATCATACATCATAGTCTCAGATGGTTGATCCTTGATATTATTTTCATCACAGAGATAAAACACTAACTATCCACAATACTAGATTGTATAGTTATAATCTATTCCTCCATCATTGTTAGGCAAGAATGTGATACCCATATTCGCTCTACTCACCGCATTTCAATTGATTGCTGTCTTAACAGCTCTTGTCTCATTATTTCTTCTTGTCTGCGGAGTTCTTCTTGTTTGGCTATAAGCTCTGAAATAACATTAAATCTAATTTCTGTCCAAAAAACAATGACTGCATAAGCTACATATGTAGGTATGTACATCAATTAAAATGATTTGCAATGGTGGACTTAATAATAGTTAGTTGAAAACATCATACAACAGTGTCCATATGATTGCTACATATGTCAGAACTGGCCTAGGGATCAAATAGGGGTGGAGAGTTGATATAACAATGCTTTATTTTTATTTTCCTAGGTTGTGCTGGACCATCTTTTGGACAACATAGTTTGGTAGTAATGTATGTACATCGCTCAGTGATCAATACGTCATCATTAGCACATATCCCTCAGTAATCAATTCAGAACATCATTGACTCAGCCGGTAATTCCAATAAAAATCATCATTGGGAATGTACTAATGAATTCATAAATATCAGGGTCATCTACATACATATATGTATAATACTAGTCATCTGAGATTACACAAAGCACAAGGTGCTTTGGGTTGTGAAGAAACAAGTGTAAAATTAAACAAAAATAAAATGTAGGCAAATTGTCGACTTAAATATTTTTTTTCATAAACCTCAACCTGCAAATTCATTGTTGTTTCATTCAACAGATACCAAATTGGATCTTACCTCTTCTATGTATCTCATTATCATAATCAATAAGAGCTTGCGCCATATCATTTTCCAGTTTCTCAGATAACTCAAAAAACTGTGATTCAAGAGCTTCCTTCTTGTTTCTTTGCATTTCATCTAAAGATTTCCACTTTTGACACCAATCATACTCAAATGTTCCCATAGTGGCAAACCTTGCACCAGCATCTCGTTCACTATATATGAATGTATAGTAACAAATGAAATCATCAAATTTCTTGCATAACTTAAGAACCCACTGCCTCAACAAAGATATTTTTGGGGGTTAACTCCTCATATAACTTATCTCACACGAGTGCATAAACATGTCACTCATGTGAGATAATGCAATGCACGTTTGTTGGTGTCTGTGTAATGAAAACTACATTTTCAAACAAAATTATTTGAAGATGAAACAAATACAACTATTTGTATTCATGAGTTGTTACCAAGTGATTGATAGTTCACACAACCAAACAGACTGAATTTACATATGTATACACATTAGGCACATTTTGATTGTGTCAAAGTAAAAATAGATAAGCAACTTCACTTCACATAAATCATATGATTGATGTCTTAAATACACTGCAGGTCATACACAAGTGCTGGTAAATAATAAACAGAACTATTTTCATAATCTTTTCACTTTCACATGCTGTGAGTAATTCCACCCATGTTTCCATCAACATCAGTGTAGATCAGCCGGTAATTCCAGAAATATGATAAAATCATCATCGGGACTACTGCAGTGCATATTTCTCATATAAATACATAGTAATTTACACTAGTGTATATGCAGCTTCATCAGACATTATATTGGTTAAAATAACCTCACCTGCGATAACCCTGTTGACGCTCAATCGACTTTTCAATGAGACCTTCTTCCTCATCTGTCTGCTCCTGTTGTTTCGTGAAGACAGGCCGAGGTGATCTGAAAATATCATTTAACTATGGTAAGTAAACCATGCAAGACAAAAAGACTGGATATGAAAAACATTAAAAATCAAGCACATGTCCCTCAGTTATAAAGTTAACATCAATATAAGTCAGCCGGTAATTCCAATAAGACAATCATCACAGGGAATGTGCTGTAAATCTTAGAAAATGGTTCGTGATTTTTAGCATGAAAAAAAGCCTGATATACACACAATCTTGGACACCAAAATTGTGTCATGTCAGCAAATCAGTATATAATCATGTGTCTTCTTTCCAAATTTCAATATATAAAATATGTTATTTTGGAAAAGTGAAAGAAATCCCGAACAAATTTCACAGCCATGAAATACAAAGATGCAAAAAGATACATGGAAATTAAAACATGAAACAGTTGTCGCAGATTAAAAAACGGAAATTGTTCTGTCAATGCACCAAGAAAGATGGTAAATACTGACAATCCAGAATTTGCGAAAGTCTTGAGTTATATCATTTTTAAGCATATCATTGCTGCTACACACAGTGCAATTTGATGTAAATTAACAAAATGCTATGTTGTGAATAACAGTTGACAAATAATTGATTCATGATCTTGACAAATTTTTAAAAATGCTGATTGTGAACATCACAATTCACATCGCGTTATTTCGAACCCTGACAATCCTATGGAAACATCAATTATGTAAAGTGTACAAGTAGGTACATTTTCATGTTTTCAACCAATAAATTTGTATCAACAGAGAAAACAAAATTTTTAAATTTTCTAAAGAATACCCTTTCATCAAATTATAGTTTGGATGAACAATGAGTAATAAGGATATTTACTTTCCAATCATGAAGAAGCCATCATTTGTTTTCTGAATTGCAGTTATTGCACTGCCCTTACGAGCAAACTCCACCACGCCATAGCCTTTGCTTCTTCCTCTATCATCAACAACAACAACAGCTCGTTCAACATCTCCAAATGTTGAGAATGCTTTCTCTAACATTTCATTTGACACCAAGGGACCAAGATTTGAAACATGCACAGCAGCTGATATACTTGCAAACCTGACAGTCAATGTTCTTCCTTTGTGTGTTGATCCATCTAAAGCATTTTTAGCAGCTTCAGCATTCACGCGTGTATCCTAAACAAGAAAACAATGTACAACCTGTCTACAGAAGTTTCTGAATCAAAACATATGTAGTCAGGTTGATTGTGTAGATCTTGACATTTGATACCTGGTGACAAAAAATTACAATCAAGCAGTATTATAAAAGTTTTTCAGAGAAAGAAAACAATTTCCATTTCAAACTATTCTGCTCAAAAACTTTTCTGACATCTGATACTCAATCTTCAAAGCAAAACCGCATGCAAAACTGCTAGGTATAATCAATATTTATGTCAGTGCCGAAGAAATTTTTAAAATTGCGACCATAATGTAAATTTGATATAGCATACATAATACAAATCAAAACATGATTATGTAACTAGCTGTCAAAAAAAATTAACTGTCAGTTGCTTTGGTACATCTCTCAGAAATAAAATTTTGCATCATGGTATCAGATGGTTGATCCTTGATGGTATTTTCATCACAGAGACACACAATGGAATTCAAGGGAAAAGTTAGCACACCCTGCAGAGGATTGCTAATTTCCGCACCATCTGAACGTATTTAAAATGAAATTATAATCTTTTATATATCTAAAGTTATATAAACTATACAACTAGCCCATACTATATACTATACATAAAGTTTGAACCTGGCCTGGAATGATATGGTTAATTATCCTTTCTTCAATTTGTTCATTTCTACCAAAAATTTTTGTATTTGCATTGACATTGAAAGCAAACTGTATTTTTTGAGTTTTGAGAATTTGTATTTTCAAAATCTATCTATTAAGTTGGAAGAAATAAATCCAAGACTTGCATATGTCCAGAACGGGGCGGGGTTCTGTTGATGATATACCCACGAATGTTGCCCCCCCAAAAAAATAAAAAAGCTCCACAGTCCCTCCAGGAATCAGGTAGAAAATAACTTAAAATATAACGCACACATACATATCATATGTGATTGATGCAAAACAAAGACAACATATCATGGGGAGAGAAAGGAAAGCTGCTCTGGGTTATTATATACAGCAATTCTAACAAAATCAACGCCATTTTGTTATATTTTACCGGATCAATAATCCAGTATAAGGGAATAAAGGATAGAAAACATTACACTTGTGGTTTGATCAATCCTCAACATATCACCACGGGAGGTCAAAAGATTGAAAATTTTTACCCAATATTTAAGAACAGAATGATTGGAAAATAAATCCAAATTTTACCCGCATGTGTGATTCATTGTATTTGCTTCAAGATAATATCACATCACTTTCTTCTGGTTGTCCCAGTTATAGATATTTAACACTCTGGAGATTTTGTTAAACATGTGGTTTATGAATACAATATGGCGTTCATAAAACTCACCATCTTCACGAAGCCAAACCCTTTGTCTTTGTTAACATACACTTCAGAATGTTCGCCAAATTCACTGAACAACTTGCGGAAATCATCCTCGGTCATTTCACCAAGATTGCCAACAAACAGACGAGAGCGATTTGAGAATTTTCGCTCCGTCTTTCCTGTAACAGGGTTAACATATGTCTTTGGGTTTGAGTGTTTCGGCGTTGAATTACTAGCCGTTTTATTGTCTTTGGGTGTAGAACCGTTTGTTGCTTGGTCGTTTCTTTCGGGTTTAACTTTGATATCAGATTGTGGTTTCTTCATATCTTCTTGCCTTGGACCAGACTGTTGTTGCTGCTTCTCGCCTGAATTCGCAACTGGTTTTCTTATTGGGGATCGAGAACGTCTGCGGCCCTGGTTTTGATAACTCATATCTACACCGTGCCTTATAACACACACTCGCTATACTAAAAATCTATACAGAGTTTAAAATTTGAAACACCGAAGAGGCAACTCGTAGAAGCAAAGCAGGGAAGGCAAGAAATGATAAACAACGTGCTCGTGACGCGTTCCTGTCAAGCGACCAATCACATTTATGATATTACTCAGCTCAGCCAATCATGTCAGGGAATAATTGACCAATAACACCTACTCAAAGCACATGTGATGTGATATCAAAATGCGTGATATATCCCATTTTCTTCCCCAATGAACCAGAGTAGGCCAGCACGTACGCGCATTTATGCAGTAATAATAACATGCATGCAATGCATGTAATATCAAATTTTCAGGTTATTCATGGCCAATTTTTTGGCTTTCGTTAGGGGTCAATGAAAAGAATCAGTTAAACGCGTGCAACTTACTTAATACTTGAGAGAGTGGGAGCAGCATTTACAAAGTTTCACATTTTGTAAAAATCAATCTTCCCATATAGAGACAACATTAATGAGAAACTAATGAGAATACATCTATAAGACAGTATATAATATATCGATAGTTTCATGTTCGCCCAATTTAGATACCAGTTGGCCCCCTCTACATGGTTCACTTTGAGGGCGTATTCGTATCCAGGCGAACTTGTAGGGGCGAATATATTGAAATTGCCATAGACTGTCCTTCAATTGTTGAAGTCGCTGTCGCTTATCCATAATAACCAAGTTTTTAGCTTGTGAGTAAGGGTATTAAGTGGTTATTTATAGCTTGTACAGCAAACTTAACCACTTAATCAACTTATCTGCTTTGGAATCTATGTAAAAAAACGAACACCGACCTAATGGGGGCAAATATTGTACAAGACAGGGTCTGAAACATTCAACCAAAGTGTACCAACATTATAGCAGTTCATCATAATTATCTCCACACTTCCTATATAGCACATCACCCTATATGTCAACTTTATATAAGGACAAAAAACAAAAACTGAGGCACGATATTGATTGCTCAAATGAGAAAACAAGTAACATGTTTGACAACAAGAATAAGCATTTACTCATAGCTAACATAAGTAAAAATGAAATTTGCTCATCAAGAAGAAGGCTTGAAGATGGGATGATGCAACAGCCCTAGTTTTAACTTCAACTTCCCGCTAGAAATACAGTTCAATAATACAACTTAATAAAAACAAGACTATTACTTATCAAGCAAAAGTCAGCGAGGAAGTGGATCAAATGTGTAAATCAAACAATTATGCTCAAAATTACATAGCTATATACACGTGCACTCTTACGGTTTCTTGATTTTGAAATTTAGTAAGTTAACGGGTATCTGGAAAGGATTCAAAGAAGTTGGCCTTTGGTTTTCACTTTTGGATACTTCATTTTCATCTTTTCTTGTATTTTTTTTCATTTTACCATCGCCAGCTTTTCCAAGTTTGTGGTCATCAATTTTGATATTTTCTTCTTGGTTCGATGAACCTTGTTTATCAGGTCTTGCCACTTTTTCGCTTGTTTCTTTTTTTCCAGCGTTGCTATTTGCAGATTGTGGTGCACTGGTTTTGTTGATCTTTGATGTGTTATGGTTTTTATAAAACGTGGAGAGAAATTGCATTTGTGGAGACACGTCTGATGACCTAATCTTGCCAACAATCTGTTGGATTAATGATAACACAATTGACGACTCTGTAAAGAGATATGAGAAACAGTATACTATTGTTATTGTAGCGACAATTTGCTATCCAAACATCATGAAAATAGTATAGGTGTGTGTCGACCAGGAATCCGTCAATCTAACGTTTCAACACTTTGTTTTCTGATCACGGGACGAGCCTCTTTGTCGTTTCAAAATGGTTTTTAGGTAAATCATTAGTTTATTTTTGTTGTTACTTGTTGTTTCTGAGATCACCTGAGTTATGAAATATTTTATTCGGCAATGCATTGGTGAAATGGAAATAAGTTTTCGACTATCACCCACCCCCACGTTTTGTCAGGCCCTATTACAGCTCAATAGATTCTTAAAATATAGCAACCATTTTTTTTAATAACACCTTTATTTTTCCATGGAACATTGGATACTCACCCAGCGGAGGTAGCTGTGATGGTGCTTCACCTCTCAATAAAGATGCCAAGAACAAGTATATTTGACCATAATTTGGACCACACACGGCTGAAAAAGATTTTTGAAACTTTTTTAAGATCAATTGCCACACCTTCAGACCAAAAAACACAAATATCGGATTTGCCACAGCTGAGCTATGATCACCAATGACTCTACAGTAGCTCGGTCATAACCTATCCCATATTTATACCAGAATAGAAATTAAATTATGAAGGCATACTTTGTTTATTAATTGGTTCTGCCGCAGCTGACACCATAACCTGAAGATAGAAAAGTAAGGAATGTTTTAAAGGTCATTCAACGGCAATTAAAAATTAGAAAACGATATAAAAACCCAATTCGAAAATGTCGAATAACATTTTCGTATCCACGTTGGCCTAGCACGTAATAGCTGTATGAATATTTCAGTGATTCAAAAAACGGATACTTGTGACTGGGAAGCCTGTTTTTCGATTTTTTTGTTTCGTAAATCATGAATGAACATCAAAATCGCGACTGCAGTATTCACGTGTTTTGCACTTGCGACGCATTCCCCCGTGCCTTTTTTTACAATTGGACAATAGTTGTGGGAACAATTATAATATGCCAAACAGGGTACTCTTTACACCATGTGTATACAATCACTACAATATAGCTACTACAACAATCACTGCAATAGAATTGCTGTTTCATGGATGAAAACTCGATAAAACTCGTCCAGTTTAGGATGAATATCGGATAAACATGCGAAACATCATGACGCGGATTTAATTACCCACTTCTTTGTATTGAGGCATATTACTAGTCGACTTCATTGACTTCAAAAGAGAATGTACAACAGGCGAGCAATTGATCAGCCTTGTAGAAACAGCTAAGAATTTTTTTTCCCTTTCTAGAATTTCTTTGAATCAAAAGTGAAAAAAAAAACGAGAAATTGTACCAAACACTGTAATTCTTTTATCCAATAGAACTGAGTACACGCAAAGATACAAGGATGCGCAAAACGTACAATTCTCACATTTCGAAACTACATTAATATAGTTATAGAAATTTCGAGTCATATTAATATCATTAATATTCATTTGATCACCAAATGTGTTGAAAAGTACTTTTGTTAAAATTCCTGCTGTACTAATTCTCCTACAAGTTCGTTTGATTGACGTAATTCAATGGTAGTGATGTTGTCTTGTACATGTATGGGGACGTCTTGCTGTTGAAGATGTAAAGTTACGGTTTCAGGAGTCAAACTTTGCGTAATCATTTGTTCTTGTTGATCTTCGATTGTTGAATGAAGTACTGTTGTCTGTGATGTGCATTGTTCTAGCATATGTTCATCGGATTGTTGTGTAACCATGTTACCATTACTTGTTATTCTATGTAGATTTTCGTGTTCTTCAGGACATGTGACATTCGCTAATAAATCAAGATCACCACCTTCCGTTGCATTTGAGGATATGCATTGACTATCAATTGGTAAACCATCAGGATTCTGCTTTTGAGATCTCAATACTTTACATTTTGTACTTATACTATACAAACATTTCTTCCATATTGCTTCTTGAAGCTCAAATGGTTGATCCGTGCAAAACCGGCGAATGATTTCCTCTGAAAATCAACAAATTTATAATTATAGCTACTATAAACAATCTCAATTGTCAAAATAATTATCATAGTTAATAATACAGTCACAGTGTTATTTTTCACATTATTATGTTATATATTGCAAAACTTAGCAGTTGGTTTTCAACAGATTTGCCATATAAAATGTTCAGAGGTTGACGGAATCCAATTTCCCAAAATAAGCAAAAGAAGGTGAACATTTGATAGCATTGACTCTCGTTTCGATATGAGGGGTCTTCCCTGTTAATAACAATTGTCACGTTTGCCCTTCCAGAGTAAATAACAACTTCAACCAGCCAGAATATACATAAAATGATAGTAACTGATGATGTTCTCTTTCCTATATGTAGTTAAATAAAACAAGATATTATCTACCTTTAATTGCCATCAGTTTATCATTGTCAAGCTTCTCAGTTCCTTCTCTACCAGTCACAGTTGATTCAACCATTACATCATAACCAAAGACTTTTTCTGCTAATCGTAAAGCAAGGAAAGTGGCTTTCTTTCCTCGTTTTACTGCTTCTGATAAATCCTCTTTTTGGATAAGTACTTTT
>FXAL01011104.1:9808-24251 GCA_900177555.1 Renilla reniformis
GGGGTGGTTCAAAGTATCATAGTTATGATAATTATGATCGAGGTGGTCCAGGGTTTAATGATGGTGGTCGACCAGGGCGGTATGATGATTATTACCGTGGTTCCCCACGTGGTGGTGGTTATGAGAGTGATGATTTTGGGCAAGAGTTACGAGAGTATAATGTGACCAGAGAACGAGAGAGAGCTAGAGAGAGGGAACAGGAGTTGCCCCCTAGGAGACATGAGCCACCTCGCCGTCGTTCCCGTCATGATATGGTAGGAGAGAGTGATGGAGAGAGGTACTACTCTCGTGGTGAACATTCTGACCCATGGCCTGGGGATAGTGGCAAAGAACGAGCTTCACGTGAATCAAGTTATGAACCCAGAGAAGAGGTTCATCGTAAAGGTGTGGATAAGAGGAGAGAAGGTGATAAAAAGAGATTACCTGAGGATAAGAAGGTACATGTAAGACGATATGAGAGTGATGAAGATATTGAAGCAGCAGTTGAAAGGAAAGAGCGAAGACCTGAGAAGATTATACGTAAGAAAATCCCCGAAATTAGAGATGATAATCGTAAAGATGACTATTATGCTTATGGCAATGGAGAAAATAAAGATGTCCCTGCAACTGCAATCGGTAAACGCAAAGTAAAAGTTGAGAAAGACTTTTTAGAAAGCACTTCAGCGGACGAAGAGAAACTTCTTCCTGATGAAATGCCAATGAAGATTGAGCAAACTAAAAAAGTGAAAGAAGTTAGAAAAGAAACATCTGAGAAGGCCACTAAGAAACTGAAACATAAAGATGGCAAGAAGAAACGTAAACACAAGAAATCTCTAGAAGATATTCCACCACAAGAATCATTAAATATTACGCCAGTTGAAGAAGCAGGTGAAATGATGGACTATGAAGAGACAAGTGAAAGAGAACCAAAGAGATTACAATCTAAGATTGAGAAGCGCCCTGATGTTGCAAAAGAAGAGAAACGTTCTAGAAAAACAGAGCCTTCTATGAAATCAGTGATTGTTGAGAAAAGTGTTTCGGAATCTTCTGAAAAAGATCGCAGAGATCGTCGCCCAAAATCACCAACACCAGAAGACTTCCAAGATGACAACATCCCTCGTAAACGACCACATAGTCCTGAAGTTGACTCACATGCTAAGAACACCAAGAATATGGACTCTGTTCGTCGTAGTAATGGTGATCATTTTGATGAAGGAAAAGTACATAAGAGACGAGGATCCCGTGATACCACCCCACCACCACCTCCACCACCACCACCACCTTTTGATAAACCCAAGCTAGAATCTCACCCTAAAGAAGAATCTGTTACAATTGACCCTCCTAAAAACCCTCGTGAATCTGCTATGTTCCAGCCTTATCCCTCAGAAATGCCTGGTAAACATGACGGCCGAGTACAGAATCTTAGTAGTCACCCATCACCAACTAATTCACCAGCACCTGCACAGACTGGTAGTAGTACTGTACCAAACAGTGATGATACCTTAATGGAACTATTACGTCGTCATCCAGTTATGTGGCAAGGTTTATTAGGATTGAAAAATGATTCTGCTGCAATACAAATGCATTATGTATCTGGTAATTCCAAATTAGCTGATTACTCGCTACCAAAACCAAGTGGTACTGGTCCAAATGGTGTTCCTATTCCACCAGTTCTGAGAATTGCACAAAGAATGAGAATGGAAGCTTCACAACTTGAAGGTGTCACAAAGAGAATGCAAGTAAGGACTGTGATGTAGAGTGATGTAGTCAATAATATTGTTTTCATTTCAACTTTTATCAACACAGCTTGAAAAAGAACACTGTTTATTATTGGCATTACCATGTGGTAGAGATCCTCTTGATGTTCATGCACAAACAAGGGCTTTAAAGACTGGGTTTATTGCATATCTTCAACAGAAACTTGCTGCTGGAATTATCAATATTTCTCAACCTGGAAGTGACCAAGTATGTCTACTTTTCTCACCATCAAACAATCAGAAATTAACCTCGATATATTGCCTCAGAAGTGTTTAATTATATCAGTTTGCCTGCAGTATCTGAGGGGTAAAGTTGCTTGTTTAATCTTGTAGAAGAACAAGGAAGAGATATAGGAATTGTCAGAACGAATATAGTTTAGTTTGATCATCAACAAGATTGGATAAGTTCCTTATATAGAAATGATAGAAAATTAAAAATTCATTGTTATATTTTCTAGGCAAGTTTTGTGCTGCACGTGTTCCCACCATGTGAATTCACTCATTCACATCTATCACGGGTGGCACCAAATCTTCTGGACAGTGCTACAGATTCTGGTCATTTAATGGTGGTTGTTGCAACCGTCTAAACAAAACTGCATTCTATTTTAGAAACTAGAAAACTTTGACTTCTGAAACCTCCTGAAAAAAAGAATTAAACCAGCCAGAGGCTCCATGATTGAGCGACTAAGGACTATACTAGTGTTAGGGGGTTTCACACAGACTTCTTTGATTTCAAAAGACATTGTACATATACAATTTTTAGTTCAAACGCCAATATTTTAATACTCATTCAAACTCTCATCGAGTATTTAGTATTTATTAAGTACTTTAAAATACTTGTTAGAAACAATTGTTGTGCAGTTATGATTTGAAATGTACAAAGATTTGTCTAACTATTCTTTGGAATCTGTCTGACGTCACTGAAGCCATAATTGGCGCGCGAAAAGAAACGTTGACGTTGTTGATACGTCATAGTCTTACGTCACCGGAAGTGGCGATGTTACCGTAATTAATGACGTCGTTACAAAAGGTGTTTGATTTCAAGTGATAAACTACGCTTGTTTGCGTTCTTTCATTTATTTCTTCCTACGTTTTGCTCGTTTTGATTTCATAAAATGTTTTCTCGTTCATTTATGAACTTCGAGGAAGATCCTTTCTTTAAGTAAGTCGTTGAAAATATTCCTTTTTGTTGCTAATTAATATTAGTACTGTATAACAAACGCCATGCGTTGTGTCTTATATGTTTTTATTATTTGGCTTTGAGCAGTAGAGAGCAGTAGTTCATAGAACTCCAAAAACATAATCATCTAATAATTGTTACTTCCTCACTTCCAGTGGTCACCGAGATCATATGAGAGAGATGGAAAGAATGATGGGTTCTTTTGGTGGTAGTCCTTTTGGTATGTTGGAAAGACCAAGGGATGGTGGGAGGCAAGACGAGCGATCACTAGCTCGGAGGCAACAAGATCCTTTTATGTTTGGTTTTGACTCTATGTTCAATAATATGAATACTATGATGTCTCAAATGCACAGGAATTTTGTGAGTTAAAATCATGGTTGTCATTGTTCTTTGATCAACTTACTTGAATGATCATTTCATAGGGGAATATGGAATCACAGCCTAATGGCTTCTCATACTCGTCAAGTAAAGTGATGTCATACAGTAATGATGGTTCTGGAGCCCCGAAATATTATGAAGCTTCAAGTTCAACAAAGATGGGACCTGGGGGAGTTAAGGAAACACAGAAAACTGTAAGAGACTCTGAAAGTGGAGTACATAAAATGGCAGTTGGTCATCACATTGGTGAGGCTCTATCTTTCAGTTCAGTTCTCAACCCAGTTTTGATAGTGAACAATGAATCTACTAATTAGGTGAAAGAGGTCATGTGATTGAGAAATCTCGCAACACAAGAACACAAGAGGAAGAACAGAAACAGGATTTCATTAACATAGATGAAAGTATGTTTGATAATCAATATAATCAATGAATGATATTAAATGGGTGATTATCTATTGATTATCTATCATTGATGAGCATAGATGATGCTGGATCCTTTGATCAAGAATGGAAGGGTAAAGCAAGAGGTTTTACTGCTGGACGACATGGAATAACAGGTATATATGTTAATAACTAACATTGTAAATATATGTAGTACTGGGTTTTATATTCTTTATCATTTAGGTTTATCACAGCATCATAGAAGACACAATGAGAGAAGTACACCTGCAATTACACACAGAGTTGACCGTGAAAGAGAAAGTCGTAATAGGCACCATGAACGCCACAATCGTGATCATAATGAACAAAGAAAAAAGGTTCGTATGGCACAAAATGGATCTCATCTTTGAAAGGCAAAAAAAAAACAGTTCAATATATCTTCTGTGGAAGCGTGCTTTGCATATAGTTTCAGGGCTTTACTAGTGCGTAATTTATTGAAATCAACAGATGCAAATTCAAACAAACTTTCACCTTTTATTGCATGCTTATAAAACTTGGTTGTTGCTCTTTATTTTATAAAAATGCTGTCTAAATAATATATTATCAAACACATATACATATTGATATTTGTCAAAGAAACGCTATTTTAGCTGTGTGAAAAAGTATGGTTGAAAATTACATATGGTCAAGAGTTATTTCATGGTATAACTATAACCAAACATATCAAAATCATTTTTATATTTTTCATAAAGTTTACTTAGGTAACTTCTTGGTAAATTTTGAAAATATCTCTTTCTCAATACTGATGTTGGTACAGTATATTCCGAAGAAATATTTGATGGGAATGTAACAGTATTGATATTGAAGGTTGTGAGAACATCTTTGCTATCATGATCAAGGTCTTCAAAGTGACCAATGAAATGATAGTATGTTAAACAAGGACGACATAAAATGTCATATTGTCTCCAATGATTGTCCATCACATTGTCATTCTCTTCCAAAATATAACGGACAAATTCTTGGAAATTGATTTTCAAATCTTCAGATTGACTATCTAAATTTGTGAACCGTTTCTTGATATATCTTCCATAAACATACTTGAAGTATGTCAGGTCATATGACTCTACAAATTTATTCCTGTATGCTGAAACAAGACGATCAAATGGATGTCTTACAAACAGGAATTTATTATAAGTCTTTAATCTTGTGATAATCTCTGATGGTGAGTATTCATTGAGGTAGTGCAAGTGACCAAGTGATTTATTATGGACGTCTGCTGATTTAATATTCCTTGGGTTACTACCATGTCCGTCGAGCATTAGAAATAACCTCTTCCAATTGGTTGAGGCTACTTTGGGTATTTGACAATATATGATCTTATACTTGTCATTTACAATCAAGTTACTGAACACATTGGGTGATATACCAGAAATGTTGGAGCCTGCTGGGAGTATTTCATCAGGCCTCCGTTTATGACAGTTGTTGGTGATTTGCTGACGTCGCAGATGCTGTTTCCAATCCTGTGGAAAATGGGAATGAAAAGTAATCAAGAGAGAAGGAACTGGGGTATTCAAGAGAGGCTGTTTTAATTCAACTCACAATTTTCTCATCATTTGATTTGGGATTTCTTGATGTATCTGCAAAAGAATTGTTCATTAAACCTCACAAACTTCTCTGTTTTTCTAAGTTTTGTTCATTGGTGTTCATTATCAATATATCGCACTATTACCTTCATTAACTTGCTTCATTAAACCGTGAAGTACAACCTTATAATATACTAAATATATTAGAACAATGAGAACAAATAATATTTCAATTTTCAAACTTTTACGAATAAATACAAATTTCCTGATCAACATTAGTGATGAAACAAGTAGTTAGAATTAACTTCATATTAATTGTGCTATAATTCTTCCAGGTATTGTCACAGTTCACTGAGTAATCATTGCGTTATATGATCAATGTTACGCTTCAAAAAACATTAAAAACACCTGCTTTTTTGAGTTTTTTTGCAAGTTTTTGTGGAATAGTTTCATCACTGTGTTATCAACTAACTTGAAATATCAAATATACAAAAGCAGTAACCCTTACTAACCCTCATTATGTGGAAACGGGATTCCTTCATTATGACGTCATATTCATTATTCTAATTAGTGTTCTAATTGGGTTAACCGCACGTCACAGATGACGCAGGCTCGTGTGCTCACGTCAACGTGGCGTCATCATTTGTGATTTTGAAAGGAGTTGGATCAAATGTGGAAATAAATTGCTCTCGTTCAAAGATCAACACAAAAATAAAACAGCCAATACGGTAAAAGAATAATGTAATGCCTATACATTAATCAAACATCGGTTTTTGCTATTTAAACCGCTTAAAAAAGCGAGAATTTGTTTATCATTTGAAACGGTATTAAAATGTTGCTATTATATACGAATAACATGTATTATGGTAATGTACTTTCTGTGTACAATCACTATTAAGTTGTGGCGTTTATATGATCTTATGTGGATAGCTCTGCTTCTATAAGTCAACTGTGTTTGTTATGTTTTTATAATGATTGTTTATATTTGAATAGTGATGGCAGACTCAGATGATAGCCCTTCTCAACCTTCATTTATAGGAAGATTTTTTATATTTATCAAACAGGTATATAAGCTAGGTGACTCAATATTGGTTGACGTCAAACCTTTAACAGGATTTTCATAGTATATTTTGGGTTATTGACCAATAATTATTATGATTTCAGAGACATCAAAAATTCCTTGATGACGTCACACCATTTGCCCCGATACGATGGATTGTTACTTTAATATTATTTGTTGTTTACATGGTCAGATTTTTATATTTACAAGTAAGAATAGGGTTGTTACACTGGACGTCTGATCACAAAGATTCTTCCATTGATTCTAATTTCATTATAGGGATGGTACATCATTACATATGCCCTCGGAATATATCTATTAAATTTATTCATAGCATTTTTATCACCGAGGATAGATCCTGCATTGGATGATGATTTAGGTAGTTTGATATTTAAGGAGCTTTTTGACACACATGTGACACACATTGACATACACTTCAGATGATGATGATGGGCCTTCATTGCCAACAAAAGCAGATGAAGAGTTCCGGCCGTTCATTAGAAGATTACCAGAGTTTAAGTTCTGGTTAGTTCAACACCACATGGACATGGTTAAAAAGCAGCAATGTTTTAAAGTATTTTGTACTTGTTTCCTTGATAGGTATGGCTGTACCAAAGCCATTCTTATTGCTCTTTTCTGCACATTTTTCGATGCTTTTAATATCCCTGTATTTTGGCCAATCTTGGTCATGTATTTCATAATTTTGTTTGTCTTAACCATGAAAAGACAGATTAAGGTTAGAAGTCTTTTCACATTAACTAGTATGTTTTATTTGGGAGTTTTGATCTTGGTTTTATCTTGTTTTACATAGCATATGATTAGATATAAATACTTACCATTTACACATGGCAAACGGAAATATCAAGGAAAGGATGAGGGCAAACTGGTAAAGTCTTAATCAGTAATTAAAATCAAGTATGTTAAGTATCTGATCACAAACTATATATAGTACATACCATGTTTATCACTTTTTAAATAATCACAATGTTTAAAAGGAAGAAGAAATTGAAGAGGAAAGTATATCATCCACAGTTACATAATTAACATTTTGCCATCTATTGAAACATTATCATATAGAAAAGATGGTGCAATCATGAATGTCGTGATCTATGTGAACTTTTGACACTATTTGTCACACATAACAACCATCCGTTGCCTATAAATCTTATTTTAAAAACTGTTGAACACACCTTAACCAGTGTGATGAATATCTTAAAATGTTAGTTAAACTATGGTATATGTAATGATAATTAAAGTGTTGATTTATGCAGTTGAGCATTGTTGGTTAAACAGTGAAAGAGGTGAAAGAGTACCAATGTATGGTAACTTGTAAACTGGTAGTTTTATTTACACAGTGTTTACATGAGGCAGTATTTAGACATAGTGAGGATGAAAAGAAATATTACCATTTCTGATTGTACCATTTTTATGGTGTTTTGTTTAAATTATAGCGTTTTAACCTTAATTATAAGGGTTATTAGTTAAATATTAACCATGCCGGAAGTGATAATACAACATGTTAATGTTATTAGCCAATCAGCGTTGAGTAATGTTTTGGCGCCCATGAAGTACTTTGAACAAACAAGAAAGCTGACATTTAAAGCATCATCTTGGAAACCACGAATTAAAAGGCTTTCAAAAGCGTAAGAATGGAGAGAGATAGGATGGGAAAGATGAAATAACATAAGGTGAGAGTCCAGGGCTGTTTTGTTTAGCTACAATAGTAGTTGCCGTTGCGTTAAGCGCTAGAAATAAGGACAAGATATTTTGGTAAGTGGTTAAGAATGCAGCGGCGGCCATGTTTCCAGTTGAAAGTCTCGACATTGGTAAAGACTGAGAAGAAAGAAAGATAAAGTGTGAAGTGACACTTCAGGTCAAGTATATCTGTCACAAGCATGTCAGTTTACAGAGCTTTACTAAGTGTAAGTATATCAGTGAGAGTAAGTGGTTGGTAGCCATGTTTTCAGTTCAATATTTTGATATCAATATCAACGAAGATTGAAGAAAGAAGCTTTCTTTGAAGAAGATAGAGTGTGACAGTGGTCTTTCAGGTCAAGTCTCGGCCACAAACGTGTCTACAGCATAATAATAAGCCCCAATGGTAATGACAAAGTATTTGAATGGTATATTGGGTATACTGACTGCAAGCTATTGTGTGGTTGTTTTGACATGAAAATGGTGAAATACATTCCCCAACAACACTATGTCATGGCGGTTTTTAATTTTACTTCTCTTCCTTAACTCAAGAGCTACTACTTTTTTGGTTATCGGACAGCTTTGTTCATGGTACAACAAAAACATTGTATTTTGCTATAAAACCAGCTAGTAAAAATACAAAAGGGTTTTCAAACACTTAATAATAATAGTAATTATGTTACATCTTGTGTCTACTATTTCAATATATATATGATAGTATTAGTTGGTAAAGCTTGGTAGAATAGACTGTTCTTAAGCAATATATGCATCATCCCATTCCAAGTTCATCTTGTCTGCTTTTGCTTCTTTCACTTCTTTCACTGGCTTCTCTTCTGTTGACTTAATGTCTTCAAACTTCTCCAATGGGTTCATGGTAACGTTGACCACTGGTTCTTTTTCTGTCTCTTTCACTGATGGTTCACTCATTGTTTCATCTCTGTAACAGAGTTTCAAACATTAAGATGTGCACACGCTGCATAGCTACTTAGTTCTCTGCAATCAATTTACCTTCGGAAACGTATAATGACAACTAGAACAATGAAAACAAACAAACAAGCACAAGCAATAATCACACCAATCAAGAAACTGAAATCAACTCCCTTTGATTCATTATCCTCTTCTGGTTTTTCAATATCCCTGATGGCACCTGGTAAAGCGTCTTTCTGTTCACGGTCAATGGTTTGCATATCTGGAACTTTAACAACATCACCAATTGTCACTTGAGTTTCCAGGATATTGCTCACAGAATCTTTGTTCTTGTTTGATACTTTGATCTATAACACAAACAGTTTATTTAGTATTTCTCCTTGTAGTGAGTGCTGCTTATTTTACTATGGTATGTATATTGTTATAGTGATACTAACTTTGAAAGTGTGTCGTATTCCAGTCTTTGGTGCCAGATTTACAAACACAAGATCTCTTAAAATGCGTTGATAATGTTCCCTTGTAGCCAAACCACGAATAATCAAACCTTCACCATTTTTCACTTCTTCCTTTTGCAAATTATACATGGTCAATAAAGGACCAGGGTTAATCAATGATTCATCAGTATTCAAAGGTGGTCTGATTTCTACATGTGCTTCAGTAAGATAAGGCAAACATTTATCTGCTGTGATCACCAAATTTGAAGCTATTGGAATACCATATTTATTAAGCTCTTTCACACTGGTCACTTTCTTTTCTGCACCAGATAATTCTAATTTTTGATTACCATTCGGAGATTCAACCATGATGTTCATACTTATCATTGGCAAAACAACCGTATCAATCTTTGTGTGGATTTGAATAGGGCGATGACCAACAGTTGGGTGTGTGCGGGTGTTCAGATAATATAGACCACGTAACAGGTCTTCAAATGACTTGGCGGAACCTCTACCACGGATGGTGATCTCATCATGACCATGTTGTTCTACTTTGAAACCATCAGGAATTGCTGAAGCAATCTTGATCCTTTCTTTACATTCAAATACACAATTTATTGCCTGTGAGAACATTATTGTTTAGTATAACAAGATAGTGAACATGGCAGTTCGAAAGACTTGTATACCTTGGGGGTTACTGTTTCACCAAAGTTGACAGATAAACCAGAGAGATAACCATTGAAATAATCACCATACTTTTGTTGTCGACCAAACCATTGTGCACCAACCACGAAACGTGTTTGCATTTTTGAGCTGTGTAATGGCCAATGGAGTTCCTTGGTGGCACCAGGCATTTTCTTACCATCAACATATAACTGTGCATGGTTGCAACCAGCAATGGTGATGACAATATGATGCCAGCTAACATCAAAGATATCAGGTGTCCAACGGAAACGGAATGGACACACACCACTATTGCTTGAGGCTTCTTGACGATGAATAAAGATCAATTGATTACCTTTAAACAAACAGGAATATTTAATACCTTCCTTGTCTTAAAATGACCATCAAATGAAATACCTTTGGTGTACAAAGCAAAATGTTTCCTGTTCAAACGTTGTCTATCAGTTGTGGCCAAAATATATTGCTTCTTCATTAATTGTTTAGTCCAAATCCATGTTGAAATTGTCATGATAGCTTCACTGTTGTAACTGTGAATATCTGAAGGAATGTCTAAAGCAGTTTTACCATCAAATTCATAGATATTTTCACCTGAAATTATAGATATCTTAGCTCAACCTCTGTGCGAATGAATGTTCTTCATTACTAGATGTATATATGTACTTCTCTTGTCTTTATTAGTTGTCAAAGGTGCTGTCCATTGTTTGCCTTGTTCTGCTGAAGGAAGCAAGTCAATTGTCTTGTTAACATTACACATTTTAAAAACACCAGAAGCTTCGTAGGTTTCACGGTCACAGCCCTTCAAGATTGCAGTTGTCTCCATTTTAATAGTAGACTTGTATTCTGCATACTTGTGACTTCTTCCACATTCATTTAAGGAGATGCCAGGTACCAGTTGTAACAGACCACCACAACCTTCAACTTTATGTGTTTTTTTCTCAATATTCTCATACTCTGTGAAGAAAGTATGGTATATTGTGGTGACAATTAACAAAATAGTATGGTACATGGTGTATCATAACTATAGGTACCTGTTTTACATGGTCGATCAACAATCACAGTTATCATAGCACCATCTTCTGTCTCTAATCCACCACAGTCTCTGGCAAACACCACAAATACATAGGTATCTTTGGCATTTGTTTTGGCAAGAGGCTTCTTGAGACTGATGACTCCCTTGTTATCAATTGTGAAAGGTACATCTGAATCTTTGTGAATGAAATAGTCACAGATGATACCAAATTTAGCATTTTTGTCTTTATCAACGGCTTCAACCTACATAGAAAGTAATGAGTGATTTTTAAAAAAGACAAAACTTCTGGTTTGTAGAGCAGGTTGATAATCAGACCTTCACGACATTTTTCTTTGCTTCACCAACAACTACTCGGCCAACATAGTTATATTCAACAAACACGGGAGGGAAGTTGTCTTTTGCTACAACATCACATGTGAGATAAAGTGGTTTTGATGTGCGTTGAACAGGCATTGATCCACTATCTTTAGCTTCCAAAGAAAAACTATACTTTGACATTCTTTCAATATCAAAATCAATGTAAGGATCTCCAGCTAACAACAATTCTCCTGTTTTATTGTTGATACTTGCAACGAATGGAGCAACGCTTTCTCGCACACTGACACTATGGATTACTCCAGCTGGACCAGTGTCCTCGTCTTTCACAAAGATTCCAGGATGCATTTCTACAACCTTTGTTTCTTCATCAATCTCACATTTCACACGACCTTCAGTTTCATGTTTGCCATCAAATTCAAACACAAATTGTGGACGATGTTTATTAACATTGATAATATCAATGGTTACTGGTAATTCTGCGTAGCATTTGCCATGATTTGCCGATGCAGCAACTGTGAATGTATAAGACTTCTTCTCATCATAATCAAATAGTTTTTCTATGAGCAGATGACCGGATTGTGGCTCTATAACAAATACTGTGTTCTTTTCTTTAATTTTATGTACAGCCTTGTGACCATGACATCCTGTAGCCTTTAAGAAAATGTGTGTCGCTGGACCAACATGTGTTTCTTTGATGGAACCAACATATGTTTTGATTTGGAAACCAAACTTGTCTAAACAGGGCAAAATGGGAGGTCTTATTTTGGAAATTTTGGTTCTTCAATAATTGAAGTAACTGTCAAAACTTTATAGCTATATTAGTGAAGGTGATATAGGGTTTGCAATGACAGGAACTATCACAATATAACTTCCTTTGGTTGTTTTGAAATAAAACGAAAACAACTTATTATTTCTAATTCCTTGCTTCCCAAATCATTCTGAAATCAATTTCTTCCAATTATGGTTATTTATTAAGGTAATATTTCATAATTCACCTATATATAACTATATTTGGTTATTTATTAATAAACCTCGAAATTGCGACTTTGTCAAGATATATATTTCACAAAATTGCAACTCTCTCTTATTAAACTTAGTAAATTTGATACAATTATAAACAAGTGTCGCAAATATAATGTCGATTGAGTATGCGCAATATATTTCACATGGAAAATATGTGAGAAAAACAGTGTTTTTCATAGGGAAAAGTTTTTCAACTAAAACATATTAGAGACTGGAGTTCCTTTTTTGAGTGATTATCGAACGAAATGGAACGAATAGAACACGAAGAGTTTGTAGTATCAATATCACGTTGTTTTCGTAAAAGCTGTTGTTAGAATTGTAGAAGACGCACGACGCCTAAAATATTGTAAATATAAGATCATCAACGAACTATTTATTTATGTTATCTAGTTGAGAATAACACGATCTTCTGTGTAGTTGTGAAGTTATGGAAATCGCGTTCCATATTAAACTTATAACTGTTGTCTGATTAATCTATATATCCTTGCTAAATTGCTTGTGAATGATGAAAGTTTGATAGGATTTCTGATAGATCATTTATGAAACGTTTCTAAACTTCGTTGATTGAAAGTAATGTTAAGTTATCATGTATGTGTAATGTAAATAGATTTGCGACATGCACGCTATCTATAGTTATACAATGCCCAATACACACTGGTTATAGCTAGAATCTCACCATGAGCTGCAGAGGTAATCCCATAGTTCACGAGTAATACAAAGGAAAATAGTGATGAAAAAGCCATACTTTTCAACATATTCATTTCAAAATATCATATGAGCCCCCAGAGACTGCAATAATTAACTTGGCTTCACTTGTGAATATTTAACTATATCTTCTATTCGTATGTAAAATATCCTCATAATAACCAATCACGTGGTGACCACACCTGAGAAATACCGGATATTAAGATTAATTAGAACATTTCATTCTTCGAATTCCAATTAATATTAATTAATAATTGAAATGGTAAAAAATACGAGTGAAAAAGTAATTAAGAAACTTTATTGAAAACATGTTACATTTGTTGCACATACATTTTAGTAGTTTTTGCTAATAAATAGTATTATTTCAGTTTGGATAGCTAGCCTCATGTCAACCACAGAAGATCAGTAACCATTGATGACTTGAGTTTTATCTCTGTGCTTTCTCAACTTGTGATCCAGCAACAGCTAACAATTTTTCTCCAGACCCTGAAATGATTTATTCTAAGTCAAGTTATTTGACAATACATGATTATTTTAATCAATACCGACCCATTGATTCTGACACTTTCTCAAACTCGCTGAGTGCTGCACTTGTATTTTTAGCCAGAAACTCCACTTCTCCGGGTTTCAGCTGATAAATAAAAGTTTGATGTGAGATTTATATTGTTTCACAAATGAAGGAAAATACCTACGGTTTCTCCTAGTTTCTTCAAAGCTGTTAGCATTTCAACAGCTTGTTGTGTGTAAGCGTCTGCACTCATGTGACCAGTCTTCACATCTCTTTCAAGCTGAACACATAATGACTGTTGGTCTTGCTCTCATTGACACCTTACTACATGGTCCTTAATACAAACCTCGGCCAATCTATTTCGCAGTTGCCCAGGTTGTTTCTTAGCAAACATTCGAATGACTTCAGGAGTTTTAAAAGCATCGCTAATAGCTGCTTGTAATGCCTAATTTATATATGTATATAGTTTTGGTGAAGTATGAGGCTATATATATTATATTATATTGAGGGGTATGTACCAGTTGCATGGCACTGATGTCATCAACTAGCGTCATATTTCCACCAGCAATCTTCACAAGTGATTCCTTGAATTCTTTTAATTGATCTATCGTTTCTTTCTTTGTTTCTTCATATTCTTCTGCATCAAGATCTTCTCTGGTACACAGAATAATATACACCATGATCAACGACCATCACCCGACTACCATATTGCCCAATATTGTACTCTGATTGACCGATCATATTCATTGAATATTGATTCAAATATCAAAGATTGCTAACCTGCATTCCTCAAGATCTGAT
>FXAL01011196.1:0-13120 GCA_900177555.1 Renilla reniformis
CGAGCAGAACCCATTCCATTGCAAACCCAAGCCATTGAAAATGAAATCTGAGAACTTTTCCTCAGGAGTGATAAACAGCAGACGATATACAGATTTCGTAATGTATAAATACATGGTAATATTAAATCAAAACACAAAAGCAACAACCGTTTTCTCGTCAGAAAAGTACATAATTGCAAATCTACTTTGACATCTATACAAAAGATGACGCTTGTTTGTTTATCACAACCTGCGTTGAATATTATATTACATCAAGCAATAATCTTATCTCAAGACAAACTTTAAGTAATGTGTAAGCCTTCCCTTCGGTGATTTTTCGTGAACTATGGACATTCATTCATTTCGGACTATTGTAGACGTTTCGACCTTCGGGTTTTAGATTCCTTTGACAGTAAAACACTATGCAGATTCCATTGGAACTTGATACTCAAGTGTTTTATTAAAATTTAACATTAAAACAACAAGGAAGTGATTATTTCCGTGGCTACACAGAGTTCTCGCTGGCGCTAACGACAGAGAGAAGAATTGCCGAGAACATTGTCTGTTGCGTACGTTGATGAGCTTTTGATCCGTGGAAGTTTTTCTAACGAAATGGTGAACCCACTGAGAATGTATGCGTGGGATTCAACAAATATCCCTGAAGAAATCATGGTTGATTGCTTTTTACCCACTGGTGTACTGGTTCCGCTTAAAACAAAAGTATCCTACAATCTCGGTGAGATTAAAGCGCATTTATTTAGGGAAGCAGAAACGTATCCCTTGTTCAATCGATTATTAGCGCCGAGGAAATATTGCTTTCTTTGTATCAGCGAGAAAGGCAAACGTGAACGTCTGTTAGATGAAACACTGAAACTTCCTGAAGTGAAGCCGTTCAAACCTATTTTGAAATTACTCGAGCGACAAGGTGACGAGAAGAATGATGGTGAATTTGAAGCGAAGATCAAATTCTTGATGGGAAAGACACCAGCGGAATTAGAAGGAACACAGAACGATGAAGTATTCTCATTCCGACAAAAATATACTAAGCTGTGTGTTAAAGAGTCCAGTGAGAGACGGGTATCTTCTTGGGAAGATAGGGCAATGTCTATGTATCCCTGTGAAGTTTCATTTTCACCATTACCAGACCTAACCATAGGCCATTTAAATAATGGTCATTTTCGGGTCAATGTCTATCTACCACCGGGTGACGACAATGAGATGTTGAATATACCTCTTGGTACATTACCCGAGGATGTGATCTTTGTGTTTCGCAAAGGCTTACCACAAAGAAAAAATACAATAAAAAATATCAATGATTATGCATTGAAAGTTGTTGGAAAAGAAATATTCCTGTTAGGAAAATATAAAATGGAAGAATATATGGTGAGTAATGGTAATGAACCATGATTTTCGCTATCCGAATTCTTACCATAACGATCCACGGAGTTTTCAGGGCGCACAGCACATCACCTACCCCTCCCAAGAGTTTTTTATTTTCGGGGAAAAAAGCATTTTTCAACTCAAAAATACTTCAGTATAACGAAATATTTAAAACTTTGATAGGATAAAATCCGTGAAACGTAAATATAACGCTTTTCAACAAATTAAAGTATTTTTTGCTCTATTTTATTGACGATTTTGTGAGTGCGAATTTTGAAAACATGGCGGCAAATTGTACGAATGAACAATTCTGATTATTTCCCATTCAGACCTCGATATTTCAGAAAATTTCGAATAAATTATGTGGAGCAGTAAATACAAGTCGAGAATGAAAGTTTTTTTCGACAACTCTACGTTTTCAAAACGGAAAATTGTGTCAATTCTGAGAAAATTATTTTACGTAAGGGAGGGAGGGTGAGTAGAGAAACACAAAACTGCTTTTATATGCCTTTTTCGTTCGACATTTTCATTTAAACTTGATAAAAAGTTTTATTCTGCATTCGTTGCACAACTTTATATAATATATTCACTTTGAAGTGGTATTTTTCAGCCGAAAATGAGATGAATTGACAAGAAACGTTTCGCCACTTCTGTTCATATTTTCATTATATTTTTAGAGCTGAAAATGCTAAATAAAGCATGAAGTTGATAGATAGTTCAATTATGTATATTATACTTCCGAAATACAAGGGAAATCATTGACTTGTGACGTTTCTTTGTTTATAACAAACACCTTAATGTATCCGCCATCTTGGAGTGCAATATCTAGCGAAAATATTGTTGTTGAATGATATCACGTTTATTTTTGTAATTTTCAAGAAGAAATACCCTTATTCGACCATTCGAAAATAAAATGTTGACCAAAAAATGTAAAATTGTTCTCAGAATCTTAGAAATTCAAAAAAGTACTCACCACCCCTCCCTAACGTTTTTCATTTTTTGGTGAAAAGTCGACTTTATCGTTTCAAATTTATTAATAAAATGACCAAATAAGTCAAAGTAAACGTAGATTAAATCACTCTCTACCTAAAATTCTAAATATCAAATAAATTCAAACGTTGGACAATTTTCTGTGTTTTTAGTGCAGTACTATTTTGTACATATATAGAAACGAGTCTAAAAACTTTGATTGTAATATATCTCGGGAACAGAGGAAAAAGAAACAAGAATTTCGCGTGTAGTAAATCTCGATTTTGCGAGAGTCTTGATAAAACAAGGGAGGGGTGATTAGATATTCAAAGAAACAAATAAACACTCGACGTGGGTTGTTTTCACAAAAGGACGAGATATCCTTTTGTGATAATTACCCACGTAATATTTCAAGTTTATATCAGTTGTGTTAAAATTCTGAGAGAAGATGCCTCCTGTAGTAGATTTTATTAACTGGGATTCTTCGGAACTTGCCGAAGGAATATTAGTAAACTGTTTCCTACCAACGGGAGTTTTTGTACCGTTAGATTCGACAGTTAGTACGCCGCTCAGCGAAATCAAAGATCGGTTATTCCATGTAGCACGGAAGTATCCGCTATATAACAAGCTCAAGTCGCCAGATAGCTACTGTTTTACTTGTATTAATCAAAAAGGCAAGCTCGAACCACTTGAAGATGAACGGCTGTGTATTCGCGATGTTAAACCATTCAGGCCATTTTTCAAACTGCTCGAACGACAGAATAAGAAGGAAAAGGAATTTATTGAGTCGAGAATACAAATTTTAATGGGGAAGCGCTTTGACAAGATTTTTAAGGAGAAAGATGCAGAAATTGCTAACTTCATATCAAAATATCGTAGCATAGTAAATGATGTTTCTAGTCGACGTCGGAAACAGGGATGGGAAAGAAGAGCGATGTGTCAATACTCCCCAGACATTTGCGATGACCAAACAGCCGGTCATGTAACTGACAAGCTAGTTGACGGATGCGTTTTTTGGTGTAATATCTATTTCCCACCAGACAAACAGAAAAAAAAGATTGCAATAGGGGGAGATTATTTAGCGAAGGATGTAATATTCCTTGCACTGGGTGAACAAGATGTCCAATCCGATAATGATCTAGATAACTTAGTTTTGAAAGTTATTGGAAAAGAATCGTTTCTACTCGGCGACTACCCTATTTTACAATACGAGGTAGTCCATTTGGGAACTCGAATAAACGCTTTTTGCCCGGGGATACTAACTTAGTGCGTAGGACAGATTATTGACGTTCATTTATTATTTGTTTTTAGTATATTCGAACATGTATCGCACGGAATACGGAGCCGGAGTTGTCAGTTGTTCCACGGTCTTCTCTGAAGGTGGAAGACTATGCACCAATGACAGCAGACCCTGTGGTCCCACCACGGATACCACCAAAACATGGCTTATCAGTCTGGGATCTTAATTCCAAATTCAAATTCAAACTCACATCTGCAACGAATCTTTCGATTGATAGTGCTACAGAGGTTTGATTTCCCATCTTTCCAAACTTTGTATGTGACAGTGAATTAAAGTGCTTTTCTTTTCTTTTCCGAAGATTTCTGTGCAGGCTGGTTTATTTCATGGTAGCTCTTTGCTGTGCCCGATCAAACGTTCAATCGAGAAGCAAGGACCGGAACCAACATGGAATGAATATCTAGTATTTGACATAGCAATGTGCGATATACCAAGAATGGCGAAACTTTGTTTGACCATCGAGAGAAAAAACAAGGTTGATTTCTGTGTTGATTTCAGGGCGAGTACAGTTAGGAGGATTGAATGTGAAGACATTTTACGTTATTTTTTAGAATAGAATTGTGCCGCTTGCATGGGTGAATACCACCTTGTTTGATTTTCGTAATTATCTTCGACAAGGACAGATGAAGTTACATGCTTGGCCAGTTCCTGAACTTTTCCAGGATTTCAATGTACTTGGCACTGTCGTATCTAATATTAACACCAGTACGTCTGCATGCCTTGATATTGAGTTCACACAGTATTCAAAAGGTTCAAACGTCATGTTCCCGCCTTTTGATAAGGTGAATTAACGTTAATATTCATGCAAATGTCAGACAAACCATTGAAATGGTTTATCATTAATCCAGGTTATAGAAATGGCCTCAACGTTAGCCGGAATTGATACTACAGAGAATTTAGTGAGTGCTGAAGATCTGTGTAATAGAAAACTAGTACCTACCTTAATGGCATTGCATATTATTTTTTTAGAGAGGAAGGGATAAAGTTAACATTGATCTACAACAACTTGTTGAGAGGAATCCTCTTGCAGAATACACAGAAGAGGAAAAACAAAATATATGGTTTTTCAGGTATCCATTATAGTTTTGACTCCTTATTGAATGTCAAATGATGATTGTGTGTGTGTGTTTAGACTTGAATGTCGTGATCAATATCCGAACTCTTTACCAAAAGTTCTGAACAGTATAAAATGGAACAACAAAGAAGATGTAGCCAGGGTAGGTGATAAGTTGCAATGGTATAACTATCTGGCTACCATCTTGGCCCTTGGTAACTAGTGAGGTTTTCCTAGATGCAAGCATTGCTCCAAAGTTGGCCACAAATTAAACCAGAATATGCGTTGGAGCTCTTGGACTACAAATATCCCGAGTCTGAAGTCAGAGCTTATGCTGTCAGATGCCTAGAGCAATTCACGTCAGTACCAAAAAAAATAAAGGCGGATCCCAGAAACACTCAAGTTGACTTTTTTACCAAAGTTTTATCTTCATATTTTTAGAGATACACAGCTGCAGTTATTCTTGCTACAGTTGGTACAAGTGTTGAAATATGAAGCGTATCTCGACTGTGATTTAGCAGAGTTTCTCTTGAAACGTGCGTTGTGGAATAGGAAGATAGGGCAGGCTTTATTTTGGTTGTTGAGGTATTTTGCGAGCCGTCACTTCTTCGACATGTACGGCGACGAAGTTTGATGTTTATTGTATCAACAGAGCTGAGATGCATCTACCAGACGTTTCTATTCGTTTCGGTTTATTGATTGAAGCTTATTGCAAGGGAAGTGTTGAACATTTGACAGATCTGATAAAACAAGTTGAAGCTATGAATAAACTGAAAGCTATCACGGAATTACTACAATGTCCTGCATTGAAACGAGCTGATGTAAATATTAAACAAACACTTATGAATGAGAGACATTACGCTATGAATGAGGATGATTTTACTATATTCCAGAGAGAACTTTGTCTGCAAACTATGCGAAAGTTACTACAACAAGTCACTTTCCGCGAAGCCTTCTCTGGTTTCCATTCAGTTGTCGATCCAACTTGCAAACTGAAAAGTCTGAGGTGAGTGTTTTCACGATAGGAAAATGTTACAAAAATGCTCATAGATTGACTCTTGGACACAGGGAGAATGCATGTAAAATGTTTGATTCAAAAATGAGACCGTTAAAGATGGTTTTTGAAAATGAAGATGAAATGGGACCACCCACTGAAATAATATTCAAAAACGGTGATGGTACGTTCATGGTGTTTATGAAATACCAAAAATAAATGGTTGGTGGAAATAATTGTATTTGTCATTGTAGATCTTCGCCAAGATATGCTTACTGTTCAAATCTTCAGAATTATGGACAATTTGTGGCAACAACGAGGGCTAAATTTGGAGTAATCAAAAATTTACGTTAACGTAATGTACAAGGCGTGTATTCAACTCAACCATTTTTATGGTTCCATTTTCAGGATGACACCATACGCAGTGTTGTCGACTGGAGATAAGATTGGTGTCATTGAAGTCGTAGATGCCGAAACGTTGGCAAACATTCAGAAAGAAAAGGGTGGTACGTATAGAGGAGCTTTCAATAGAGCAGTGCTCTTAGATTGGTTAAAAGAACAGGAAGAAAATAAAGGACCAAGAGGGTATTATTTTATATTCACCATTTCAAATATGGTTGTTGTAATACTTGTTGTTATTGAAATCACAGAAAAGAACAGGCCATTGAGACGTTCACTTTATCGTGTGCCGGATATTGTGTTGCCACATATGTCTTGGGAATTGGTGATCGTCACAGTGATAACATTATGGTGAAAAGGAATGGTCAGGTATCTTAACTTCTGTAAATTGTAGGTTGAGAAACTAAGTCCTGGTAAGGTTACTAAGAGAGAGAGAATATATTGGTTCTATGAATCTGATTAGCTTATTTGTGTATCAAAGATCGTTACATCTCTCATTTTAGCTTGTACATATCGATTTTGGACATTTTCTTGGTAATTTCAAAGAGAAATTCGGTGTCCGCCGAGAACGGGTGCCATTTATTTTGTCTCGGGATTTTGTACATGTTATAACTGATGGCAAAGACCGTGATTCGTGTCCGGAATTTGAAAGGTAGTCGATTAAAACAAGAAAATATTTCGGTGATTAAAGATTCATTTTTCACCAAAAAAAAACGTTTGTGTAGATTCCGAGAAATATGCGAACAAGCCTACATTATCTTGTGTGAAAATGGTGGTTTGTTGATCAACCTGTTTGCCATGATGTTGTCAACCGGTTTGCCTGAATTGCGAACAGTGGATGACATTGATTTCTTGAAGAAGCGTCTGTGTCTATCGCTGAAGCCAAACCAGGCTGGAAATGCGTTGAATGATTTCAGAAAGAAGTTTAAAGAAGCCTATAGGAATAGTTCAAGTACCAGTTTAAATTGGGCGTTGCATAACTGGAGGAGAAACAATAAATAGAAAAGAGGAAAATAATGATACTGTTTGATGTCGGTGGACGCTCAACTTTGGTGATTTTGAAGCGCACAAAGAATTTTATTATTAATAGGTGGTCTGATTTTTAACACGATCTTTGGAGAACAAAGAAGCAAAATGAATATCGCAAATATGAACAGTATTTTTGTACTGTTTGTGTTAGAGAATTAACGATTTTAAGACAATTTTTAGGAAAGAATCTCAACCAAATTTGTAAATATTTTCATTTCAATAGAGTTAGGTATATGCTTTGAACTTGAAGCACGTTAACTATATTTTGAAGCCATTGTCTGATTTATTTTAACCAGCAGTTTATCTCAAATACGAGTCATTTCAGACAGGTGCTTTGTTTTTTGACATGCGAATTACGAAGTAATAGTGGGAGGATTTTTTATTTTTATTAATTTAAAGTACAACATTTACAATTTCATATAATTTTTACATAGTTGTCCATAAACATTTTTGTATATTCTTTTCAGGCACTTAAAACGACCAACATGAACGGAATATTAACATTTTTTTTACATTTTTGGTTACTTAATATTACCAAAATCAACGAGGATGCTACAGTTATCATAACATGAACTATGGTCCGCTATTAACCTTCAATGCTTGGAAAATAATGCCTGAAATTCGTCGAAAAAGGGTAGTTCATGCAGATAACATTCTCCAAAACATATTCTGTCTTTGAATTCGCATATTAATGCTGCCCAGGGCATTTGAAAAACTGTTCCTTAACTTGCACGCGACTTTCTTCTCTCTTAGTTTAACTTTCGGCCGAACCTCCTTCTTTATAGTGGTATTAGAGATTCTTGCTTGACAAGATAGTCTCCTTTTATTGTTTTGCGTTTTGTTTTCATTCAGTTTTGTCAAAGATCTTGAGTGACTGAGTTTCTGTAGCGAGTTTTTGTTTCTTGGTTTTGCACGGAGAGGAGTGGAGAAAGGTACGGAACGCCTTAAAGCTCTCGTAGGGCGTAAAAAGTTATCTCTGAACGTCTTTACTTTCTCTCTCTTGCGCAGATCGCGGAGTTGTTTGAGGGTTGGTTGAATTGGTGTTATTCTCACTTCGATATCCCCAAATTTCGGAAGCTGACGCGCAACTTCAGAGGGTTCTTCATACAATATTTCAATTTTTTCATCAACCCATGGAAATAAACCTTCGGGGAATTGATTATCCAAATTACGTACAACGTTTCCGAGATCTCTCAGTTCTACACTAGATGTCACGCTGCCGGAATCTGTACTATGAGGCGGTGTCAAGTCGAGATTTAAACTAGTAGAGTTTGAGCTGGTCGAAGCTGGCATCCCTGTGTCAACATCATCCCAAAGTATCATTGATAAGTCTTGTTTTACTGCCTCTTCATTGTAACCATTGTCCCGTCCTGGTCCTAAATGGTGGGTATACCAGCGAGGGTCGGGCGTTGTTTGGACCGACACTTCTCTTGTCGAAGGACAATCACTGCTTTTGGAAGAAGAGTTTTCGTTTATCTTCACCAAATCATTGATTAAATCATCGAGGCTTTGTTTCTCCACTACCAAAACCAAGTCTTTACTTGACGTTTCTTTTGGTTTTTTCGCAACTGGGATTTTAACTTCGTCACTTTTCCGTTTACAAGGAATGATTTCTACGCGAGCTTTCAAAGGACTTATGCCTCTCTTCTCTGGCGAATACGTCGCTGCAATTTGCTCAGCTGAAATCATCTTGCCAAATACCTAAACAAATGGCGAAGCTAGCTATTATCTCCAATCTCTGATTTTCAATGTGTACATGCGCGTTCATACCACGCAAATAACAGTGTAGTATTACACCGAGTCGACAAAACACTCCATATTTTAACTATTGAGACAATTTTAAGACTTGGTTACAATAGTATTCAAGATATATCCAATAAAAATGTCAAATAAATTGAGAGAATCGCTGTGAAAAGTGGATAAATCACAACCTATTATATCAAAGGACCCGACAAAATGGCGACTTCCGCCGCACTCCCGAACAACATTCATTTAAATTTGTCGTTCAGAGAGCGCCATGGAATACTTTCTCTGCAGCAAAACTTGTGAGATGTAAAGTAGATAGACCATTTAACAGAACCTTGTTTTTAAAAGCGACCTACACTGCGTTATTCCCACGAAAACATTCGCCGAAGACAACAAGGGCTTGACCGCGTGCGAAGCGTCTTCCCGATGCTGTCGTCATAATAAACATGAAACCCACCTGTCTTCGTTTTTATAACATATTCTTTTACATAATTCTACTCCTGCTTATTGCTATATGTCAAATACATCGCCATGTTTCGATTAGATTGTGAAATATTCAATAAAATAGGTGAAATGTTTCGATTTCTAACGAAACTTTGCGGATATTGGGTCGCTCAGGCAAAGCGATCATATTACAAATGACATCATTTTAATAAAAAATACGAGGGAAGGGTAGGACAATGACAAACATATACTTACTCGCTTTCAGAAGCCAAAATAACACGATTTTTCGATGAATTTCGATTTAAAAACATAGTTATTGACTATATTTTAAAGTATCTTTCATCACAGCTGAACATTCGCGGTATTTTATGGACGAAAATTCTTAAAATTGTCAAGTGAAATATCGTCATGAAAATCATTTATTTTAAGTCTTATTTCCGATAAATTGTTATAAAATCAATGTCACTTCATTGTTTCTTTGAAGTTATAACCGAAAATGTTGATAAATCGGTTGAATTTTTGTTTTATTTGACAAAATATTTGTATATATTATAGCGAATTGACGACCACCCGACCCTAACGTATTTTTTGTCGAAGCGCGGTCTCCATTGATTGATATTATTATAAATAGAAGAATATTTTAAATTGTTTATAGAATCAATTGAATGTAATTAAAGAGCATTATATTTTGTAAAAAGTCAACAATTTCTTGTATATATATTTTTAACAATGGGAGTTCCTAAGTTCTATCGTTGGCTAAGCGAAAGATATCCGTGTTTAAGTCAAGTTGTAGAAGATCACCAGGTGAAGTATTTGTTAAAACCGTTGAAACATAAATATAACATTCCCATCATGTTACTTTATGCATCATAAAATGAAATACTATGCCGAAAGACTGTTCTAAAATGAAAATACTGCATCTAGCATGTTCAATAAAAAAATTGGGTTGTTTCCAATATGGTGACGATCTGTGTATGGTGTATATAACCATGTCTCAAAATCAACCAGTATGGTTAACATGGTTGAAATATGGTGCAAGTATTCTTGATTGAATTAAGAAGGCTATTTAATACCAATATTCTATATTTAAGATTCCGGAATTTGATAATCTATATTTGGATATGAATGGTATTATTCATCCCTGTTCACATCCAAATGACGATGACCCTCATTTCCGAATCACAGAGGAACAAATATTTTTAAATATATTTCATTATATTGAGGTATGTTATATTAGTTTTTAACATAAATGGTCAAATTAGATGACAGACTTTTTGGGTATTTTCGGGTATTTAGGTTTTATTCAGAATTATCAAACCACAGAAGGTATTTTTTATGGCGGTCGATGGCGTAGCCCCCCGTGCGAAAATGAATCAACAAAGGAGTAGACGTTTCAGGTAGTTTTGAAGAATAGGATGTTGGTGAAATAGTTTTTTAATGAATGTAAACATGTAGATCTGCTCGAGAAGCTGAAGATAATATCCGCAAAGCTCTACAGAAGGGCGAAGTTCTGCCTACGGAAGAGCGTTTTGATTCAAATTGTATTACCCCAGGTGAATATTTGGTACAGCAACTCTAGATTATGTCTTGAATGATATTAATGTACCTGGTAACTGGTTTCTAAGGCACTGAGTTCATGGTACGACTTCACGAGCAATTGAAGTATTTTGTTAATAAAAAAATAAGCACTGATCCTGGATGGAGGGAGATAAAAATCTATTTATCCGGACACGAGGTACAAGCTAGAGGTTTTGAATATGAAAACTGATAACAGAGCTTCATTTGTGGTGTGTTTTGCCACTAGACCCCTGGGGAAGGAGAGCATAAAATAATGGATTATATTCGCTATGAGCGGTCACAACCTGGTTATGATTCTAATACTAGACATTGTTTATACGGACTAGATGCAGACTTGGTAAGTTGTACAGACCTCTCTCTTGTTTCAAGATCTCTTGAGTGAATAACTGTCTATAAATAATGATAGATAATGTTGGGATTAACCAGCCATGATCCACATTTCTCATTGCTAAGAGAGGAGATCCGTTTTGGGAAAAAAGTAAAAAGGTGTGGAGGAATACATAGTTTGATAAAATAAGCATCTTTCTATGTTACACGGTTATCTTACTAGGATAAGCAATCCTGAAAATATCACATTTCATTTGCTTCATTTATCACTACTGAGAGAATACATTGAATGGGAATTTATATCTATCAAGGTGTGAACTGTGTTAGAGTTTGGTGTGCATTCAAACAGTTTCAGAGAATTCAATATATGCTATCTTTCAGGAGAAGATATCATTTGTGTACGATGTTGAACAGGTTATTGATGACTGGATATTAATGGGCTTTCTTGTCGGCAATGATTTTGTGCCCAATTTGCCAAATTTTCATATCAATCATGTATGTTCAATATTAATAATGAAGTTCAAATAATCTTATCTCCATAACTATAATGATGGTTTAAATACTCAAATTAGGATGCTTTGCCGTATCTTTGGAAAGTTTATAAAGATGTTATGCCAAAATTTGATGGTATTCGATGTCATAAACCACAATAGATGGTACATATGTATTAAATTAATTGATGGTCCTAGGTTACTTGCATGATGGTGGCTTATTGAATTTGGCCAGATTTGAAACATATCTCAAACATTTAGCAAAGGTTGGCATGAAGGTCTTGTCTGTTTTGAAGAAATTACTACAGATTTTTATTGGCTATGGTTTGACTTGTTTAGTTTGATCTTGATAAGTTCAAGGATGCTCATGTTGATTTGAAATGGCTGGAAGGAAAAATGGCAAAAGAAATCGATGATCAAGAGGTTTAATTTTGAAAGAAACTTTCTCAGTATCAATGGATAATATTTGATCTCAAACACAAACAAACTAAGGTTAATTAACCATTGTTGAATGGTTAAATGTTTTAGGATACATTTGATTTGTTTGAGAAAGATGAAGTGGATGGTGCCGGAGATCAATTGGATAAAATAAAGCTTGGCTCTCCTAAAAAAGGAAAACTACGGGAATATTTAGACAAGAAGGGAGTGTTAGCTGAAGCACTGCAAGAAGATGATGGAGATTTCTCAGAGGAACATGAGAAATTTAAATTGAAATATTATTATGAAAAGTTTAAATTAAATAACGTAGATAGGTATGTTTTGCTTTCTGGTTGCTGGAGTTCTGTTCGTGTTTTCATTTATATTTTATTTCGCAGTTGTCTAGAGTTTGTCAGAAATCTTACATTGAAATATGTAGAGGCTATTCAATGGATTCTTCATTATTATTTCAATGGGATTTCCTCGTGGGGCTGGTAAGTGTTACAGTGTTTCATGAAACGTTTGCTTTCAGTAAAGGAGCTTGCTTTTCTTAATTACTATATGTAACCTTTCTTGGTTAATTTCAGGTATTTTCCCTATCACTATGCACCATATGTTTCTGATATTGTCAACTTCAAAGATGTTCCTTTAAAATTCAACATTGGCAAACCATTTTTGCCTTATGAACAATTATTAGCTGTTTTACCAGCTGCCAGTAAAAAGCTTCTTCCTGAACCATTTCAAAATCTCATGATCATGGAACAATCACCTATTATTGACTACTATCCATTGGAGTTTAAGACAGACTTGAATGGTAAAAAACAAGATTGGGAAGCTGTGGTTTTAATACCATTCATAGATGAGGTATAATTGTAGGCATGATTTAACTATTGTCTCAAGGACAGTTTGAAACATAAAGTGTTGATTACAGGAGAGATTGATTGATGCAATGAAACCACTGTTAGTTTGTTTGAACAAACAAGAGAAGACTAGAAACAGACACAGTCCTTGCCTGT
>FXAL01011200.1:0-13909 GCA_900177555.1 Renilla reniformis
TATTATATATGAATCAATAATCATGCCTTTGCAAGATCCATTATAACTTTGCATGTCTTCCTTAAATTTGTAGCTGTTGGTTTGTGATCATATTGGTAGGTTTCACACAACAGTAATTTGTTAGGTCCACGTCGGAAAGGATCTCGGAATAGCGCAACAGGATGAAGATACACATCACTATTAACCCCTGATGCTTGACAAGTGCTGAAATAGAAATAACAGAAATGATATACATTTCAATAAATATTCATCACCATAGTGCCCTACTGATTTGGCAATTCTACAAAACATGGCCACTACCAGGGGTCACATGTAAAATGATTCATTCACATGCATTCATTGCTTGGGTCAAAAAAAATCAAATCAATGAACCGGAACATGTGACAAAAAGTTTCAAACAAAACAGAATTGAAGAAGTCATTTGACAACAGCTAGCTAATTTGACAATCGGATAAAAGCATTCAACAAAACTATTTCAAGTGGACACTGTTCTCTCAAATTTGAGTAGCAAACCTTCCCCTATTATGTTTCATCTTCAGCTGAATAACTAAGAATATTACTCTCTCAACTTTTGATATGAACCATTTTGTAGCATGATGATGATGAATATCAAATGTAAAAATAAATTAGATTGGGAACTGTGTACAAAATTTCTCTAAAATCCTTTCAAAATGGATATTTTAGTGTTTGAAAATTGAATGTTTCCTTTTTTTAGTTGTTTTGGAAAGATGCAAAATAAAAAAAACATGTATCGAACGTGTATAATGTGTGGAGTATTTAAAATAATTACCATATACACTAACAGGATTAAGGTTGAAAAATAGACAGGTACTATGATTTACATCCATACACAACTGTTTAAAATTGTGACTGTGTGTACTGTTTAGTTACAGTAATAAATAATAAGTATATAGTTACAGTAATAAATTTATTCCCTATAGGGCAATATATTTTTTCATATGCTTGATGGCAACAAATATCATGATTGATTTCCTGTTTTTAATTAATATTCAGTACTGCCACCTTCAATGTTCATTTACAATTGCTAATGTGTCGCTAATCACACGCAATGAAAAATCATTGCGTACCTATATTAAATTGTATACATGTCGTTACGGCCAAGACAAATCGCGCTTTTTTCATACCTAGATCCGTCAAAATTCCATATTGGGCAATCACTTGGAACTTGTGGTTCAAAGTCCATAGTTTTAGTTTTGCAACGAAGATGTTCACCGCTGCCATCAATCCAAATATACATCACTTGTACAAAGCCACATTGATCCAACTCAAGATATCGACTAGCGTCGGGTTTTGTAACGGCCATTTCGAACTATTAAATATACGTTCATACATATATTTACAAATACCATAAGAAATTCCAACAGGTTGACCTGTCTCGGCAGAAAAAATCGCCACAAGGAAAATAGACGAATAATAACACACTTACTTTTGATTTCTTGATATTGAACTCGGGATAAATCGGGACACGTTTACAACAATTCGCACGATCGCCAATAATCAGTTAAAAAAATTTAATTTTATATTACCAACTTGATTATCATGTGTTGTTCACATGCGAACACGCGGCAACATTTACACGCGGCAGGTTCAACGTCATATCCGGATTGAATAATAGATGAACAGAGAGCAAAACAGTAATATCATGGTTCCAGCATAATATATTCTGACCGTGTGGAATTCCATGTCATAAAAATGGGGTGAAATTTTGCAATGCGCACATATTTTTCTTGGCAATTTGAAAAAATCAACTAAATTTCTAAACAACGGGCGGCCTGATGTTTAGTAATTGTGAATGGTCACGCGCTCGTCATTTTTAAAGTTATTTTAATAAACTTGACTGAAATGATTCGACCGGAAATTAAAGTGTTGCAACATCGCAAATAAAATATTACAAAAGATATTCTTGCATTATTGAAGCGAAGACTGTTCCTTAAGCGAATGATTCATTGATTTTTTAAGTTACAAGTGGTTACAACCCTTCCAAAAGGAGTCAAGGTCAGGGTGGAATAAGCCAGAACCATGGCGATTGACACCCCAGCATGCAATCTGCTCACTAGGGTCTGGGAATAGTGAGTTTTGTTTTGCGAGAGTTTTGGTAACGAGACAAAATCGATGTCTGAGTTACAAAAGATCGGACATCGAGTGTTTTGTTATATGCCTGGGAACAAACTTTTCAAACAAAAACGGTGGTTGTTTTGTCCCTTTATTGACTGGAAGATTGAAGCCGGGATATACTTTTCGTTCACTTTGCAAAATATTCGACTTCGAAATATAAAATATTTTACTTGTATTTTGGTCCGCAACGGAACGTGATACTATCAGTCTGTTATAACATTCATAACATTCCGCTTCATTCTCGAGAAGGAAATCTAATCAGTAATGTTATCACCAAAACACGTGTTATTGTGTTTCTCAAACATTTTAGTTGTTTTGCGCAAAACGAAATTAATCCAACATTTGAAGCCTCCAAACTTTACTACAGTGGGCTATATGAAACGGATATCCCCCCATGCAGACTCGGTTGATCATGTATAACTATACTATATTAGTAGCAAATATCAATCTCGCATACTCCCGAATGGAACATCACGTGATATCCTCGCAGTGCTTTGTCTTAGCAGGCGTTCGCGGCAAGAATACTGAGGACGAAAAGTGTCACCGCCTTGATGAATAGGTAATGAACATTCTTCGCATCAGCACAGTATCTCTCAAGGTCCCCCTGAATTGTATTCGTTCATTTTGCTCTAATATGACGTCCAAATCGGAAGAAGTGCTCCATTTCTGGTTTGGTCCCAACCATGTGAAATGGTTTGGTGGCGGAGAGAAGGTCAATAATGAAATCCGTGAAAAGTATGGTGATCTTCTTGTACAAGCATCAGAAGGAAAGTTGGACAGTTGGAAAGACGATCCACGTTCCAGTCTGGCCCTCATTATAGTCTGTGACCAATTCTCTCGCAATGTTTACAGTGGCACGTCTAAAATGACAGCTTTGGACAGCGTTGCCCTATCTCTATCTCATAAGTTTATTGAGCAAAAAACTCATAATCATTTAGATTTTAGTTTATTTGAAAGGGTATTCATTTATATGCCATTGGAGCATAGCGAGAACAAAGAGAATCATGTGTTGAATCTCAAACTGTTTGAGCAGCTGTTGCAAAGTGCAAAGACCCCAGAGGAGAAACAGTATTGCGAGGGTTTCCTACATTATGCCAAGCTTCACCAAGAAGTGATAGATATGTTTGGCCGTTATCCTCAACGGAATGCCATGCTTCAGCGAGAGAATACAGCGGAAGAGACTGAATTTCTGGCAAATCTACCTGATAAATATAAATGGTGATGAAACGATGGAGTTAATTGTATCCCGAACCCTATTATCGTCACTATTATTGCAGCACTATTGACTGTTACCATGCTATTACCTAACATATCTAACATTCCTATGTCACTAGACTGATAAATAAGTAATCATTATTGTCGTTGTAATATTTAATACGGCATTAAATTTTTTATTCAAATTCTGTTCGCGACTATTGTAGTAGATTGCAAGCGAATTTGTTTCTTGGTAATTATTTCTCGGATTTTTACAACAAATTGTTGGAAAACTCGTTAAGTTTTTGCAAAACGGAAATAATAAATTGGGCATAATTACAGCTTCCTGGCGTAATGTCCGCGTAAATTAATTACGTCCTCCCGTGGTATCGTCGAGTTACTACTCTTGCTCTTCAGGGCCCAGTTGTTCAAAAGCCCGATTAACAAATCCTGGATTAGTGGAACATTCCCAAGGAAAGTTATAGAGAATGCTTTTTGAAAATTTTTCAATGAATTTGTATTTGATGTAGTATTACCACGTCAAATTCTAATTGGAAACTACCTGTAATAACACAGTGAATAAAACAGTGGATTAACTTCTAATCCTGGATTAGCAATAATCTGTCTTTGAACAACTAAGCCCTGGGTATTTTTTCTCCTCGCTCGAGGTCAAAATGTGAAGAAAGTGACCAAATGCATTTGACAGTTTCAGAAAGAAATATAAAACACTTCTGAAAAGATCTTGGTAACTCAAGAATGATGAAAAAATAATAATACAATAGAACAGTAGTGATATTCTGGCTTTGAAATAGAGCTGAAATATTATCAAGGTGTTTTAGGAGTTCTACTATATTAATTTAGCTGGATGCTTGAACTTGAAAGGTAGCTCTCTTGCGTTTCAGTTAGTCTCCCTGAGCATTGAGATTTGTTAACTTTATGAATCAGAGTTTGGGGTGCATGATCTTTCGAGTTTGCTAGAAGGTAGTATTTTGGCTATGACCAGGATATATGACATGTTATCTTGCTTCAACTTTTGCTTCTTGTAATCCTTCTAGAAAACTATTAAGTGCTTGATTACTCTGAACTGATGACATTTGCACATAATTTGACATGAGTCGTTTGAAGAATGGCTCTGGTGGTCTTTGAATGACAACATCTTTTCCAAACTTTTTATGAATTATTTCACGTGGATCACCAACAACTCCATCAACCAAGCCAATCTTCAATGCTTCTTTTCCTAGACAAGTAAATAGTTATATGAAAGTTTGTAGAACTAAACTGAAGCTTGACATTTTCATGAAAAAGTTTATTATCACTGTAGGTAAGATAGTTACATACCAGTAAAAGTATCACCATGGAAAATAGTAGGGTGCTCATTGTGAAGGCCAGGCCTCCTCTCTTTGACAACTTCCACAAACTCGTGTAGAAGTTCATGCATTACTTTCGCTGCCCATATCTCATCAGATTCCTTTCTTGGTTGAAAAATATCTAGTTTGAGCTTGTGTATACTGGGAGTATAAACCCTCCGATCAACTCCTAAACAACAGTAACAAGGAATGAGTATTCAGTATATTTAGTAAAGAGTCACCCTAGTTTTATAGCTTGTTTCCCATGTGTCTTGGTTGACCAAAATATTGGTCAAGTTGATCAAAAATATTGGTTGAGTTGACAACGTAAAGTTTCCCATAATCCAATGTGCAGGAATCCAGGATATAATTCGTTGAAAACAAGGTGGAAGGTATTGGTTATGTACCTAACTTCGCAATAGCATCATGTAGTCCAAACGTTGCTATTAAAATACCAATAGAGCCAACGATAGAAGACGGGTTAACATAAATTTCATCACCAGCTAAACTCAACCAATAACCACCAGATAAGGCGAAATCTTCCGCAAATGTTATGACTGGCACGTCTCTTTCTTTCGAGAGACCGCGAATTCTACAGGAAAACAGGAATCAAATTCAAAGTGCATCATATTCATTATATTATTTATTCGGGAATGATTTTACAACCTTTCGTAAATCAGAGATGACTGTACAGGGCTGCCTCCTTGACTATTTATTTCCAAGCAAACTGCTTTGGGTTTAACTTTTTTGCAATCAAACGCTTTATCGATGCTTTTCTCCAATTTGCGTATGTTGATATAATCTCCTTTGCCATCCTTGATCAACCCTTGTAATCTGACGACGCGAACAACGTTCTTTGCTCGGTACCAGAAAGACATGATTGTTGCACCACGCTGATATTTATTTTGAAAACAATGCTCCAAATTTAACCTACTATTCAATTCTCTACAGGTTTATTTGATTTCAAAGTTCACGGAAATGACGTCCTACAGAATCAAAATGAACAACTAAAATCCCAATTTATGCACGTTTTTTATAGGTTTTTTTGATATCGAAGTTCACGGAAATGAAGTCACCTAATATTAATGAAAAATGATTAACTATTTCTTATTATGAGATGTCGTTTCGCCTATCAGGGCGTAATTTTTATGCCAAATGAAATAACCTCACGGAATGGAACCGCTGTCTAATCACTACTAGAAATAACTTTGAACGCTAATATTCAAATATGCACTACTCGTGTGGAAGTAGAAAGTGTACAAGTATTCAATGTCTTGATTAGAAATGATAGAAGTCGGCTTGACCAAGCGTATCTACAGGGCGATGACATCACCTACGAGTAAAAATACAACCCTCAAACTTCTTTTGATTACCTCTGATAAAGACACTAGGCAGAGCGTCGAAACGTTGGGTCATTGAATAGTTAGTTTTCAAGTAACATTCAACAAAACTTCTAAAGCCAGTATAGCGTTAACTATGTCGGATATTTCACCTGACCGCTCGGGGAATAGCTTATTCGTCAAATTTGTCAGCGTTTGATACAGCGTGATAATGCACAAGCATCAGCAAATGAAATTTCCTTTTTTATTTGCTATATTACCACATTGTATGTATCTTCTATGCGCCCGCATTCTTGTATCATCAGCTGTCATCACCTATCGACCAAAATGACAGAAAAGAAATTAGAGTATTGAAAACTGAAATGAAATGGAATTCAATAAATGAAATAAGTCAGGGATCGCTTCCTCGACAATAATGGAAGATAGTGACTGGACAGATATTCCATGTAGTAATGATATGATATTGCAATATAATGATCTGTGTGGCGATGTCAAAGATGTTGCAAGCATTGAGAAAGTTGAGATACTTGACTGTGAAGACACTGCCATAAAAGATGCTGAATACTCTAAAGTAGGAACACAGAATCAAGTGGTAAAAGAAAAGGAGAGTTGTCCCATTTGCTTGAGTAATTTTGAAGATAGATCTTTCCTTGATCAATGCTTTCATATCCTTTTCTAATTATATACATGTTATAAGGAATGATAGATTTCTCGTACAGTTTTGACAACTTAATGGTTACTGGTCATTTCCCTGGTTAAGTGGCCTCCCCATATTTTGGTCAAATTCTCTTGTTTCTTCATTCTTTCTTTGATGACCCAGTAGTGGCATGCTTATACTAATATATGAAAGTATATACTTTCATAAAAAAATCAATTTTTCTTTAACATACGCACATTCATTTTGTTTTTGTTGTATACTACAATGGTGTGAGATTGTTCAAACTTGTCCCTTGTGTAAATCAGAGTTTGCGTCATTAATTCATAATGTATCATCTATGCAAGATTATGAACAGGTATATACTATATAAAGTAATTTAGCTTGCAAGATTGAAGTTGTTATATTGTCAACCTCTCAGCATAAGTTTTTGGTCAAAATAAAATCAAAATGTGATTTTCGCCAAACTCATTCAGGAATAAGTCCTTGTACCACGTTGCAATAACCAACCATCAAAAGGTGCCCATATGTGATCTTCAAATAGGAAAATAAAATCCAATTTTGTTTCCATTCAAATACATACATGTGTTCACTGATTTTCTCAAAAATGAAAGAAATGAGATCTGGCAATTATGCTGATATGTTGACGATATGTAAAAACCAGAAAAGAATTTCAACCAAATGAGGAAAACAACTGGTCCAGACCATAAAACTTGTTGTAGCCTGGCTACTTAAAATAGTGTATCTGGAAACATATTATGTATCATATGTATACTAACATATGTAGGAAATGCAAATACAACTATATTCATAAATTGTAGCATTTTGTTGAGAAAAAGAATGATGAAAAGAATAAAGTAGCTGAACAAAATGACCCAGAAATAATCTACAACTATAATGGTTATGACAGATATGGCAATAGGTAATGCATCCATGGTTAGGTAGCATACACATGTGCACACAATGGGTTGTATTTTTTATATTAGGGCTTTTGGGCCTCATTCATTCTGGTGCAAAAAAACACCAATGTGATCACATATTACAATTCCCCTTGATTTTACATGTATAGGTATAGAATACCATACCCTAGTATATAGTTATAGGAAACTTGATTTATGGATTGAAAGATGAAAAATTTACTATTGAAAACAATATTTTTGTGTCTGGTATTATTCTTTCATATCGAATGGCTGCATACATACATACTTATCCCTAGTGTTGGATCTAGGGGCTCATCATATGATATGTTTAGGTTTCGCTACAGAACTACATCACATGCTAGGAGCAACAACACAACAGTCAGAAATGGTGAAGCAATATCATCTTCCTCAAGCAATTTCCTTCAAATGCATCAAATCAGAAGGCGACAACGTCGACAGAGGTGGGGTGCGGAACGGACATCTAGATATCGTAAAGAAAAATACAAAGGCTTGGAAAAGCGTAGGTGAGGCATTTTGTATAATATGTATGTATAATTTGTACATTTATAGAAAACGAAAAAACATTTTTTCCAAATTCATCTGTGAATTTGACATACTCAATTCTCTTTCAAGTCTGCTATCTATGTGCAGAGTATCATTATAAAAATATTTGAATATACTTTATTCTACAAATTTATAACTATGCATCCATATTAAAGACATTTTATGTTGAATTTTCAAGGCAAGTCTATTCGTATAAAATCAAAGCAATCAATTCTTCGGAATCTAACAAGAAATATCGGAATATATGTGAGTATGTGAGACACAAGCTTTGTGTTATTTAATTTGAAATCAAATAACTGCTACGTTGAATTGTTACAGCATCAGAGTTTTTCAAAAGCAACCAAGCATGTACACATCGTCTGATTGGTTGGCTCATGAGAGATTTGAGGGTTTTGTTGGGAAACAACGAAGAAGAAATCAATTTTCTGATGGAGTTCATTTTGACTTTAATTACCAGGCAAGTTTTTATTTGTTAAACAATCTGATGGGCCTAAGGCATTGAACAGTGCCTGTGACAAATTGATAGAACTGTTGTTCCATGCTCTGCAATCCCATCACCAGAACAGTTTGTTTTTGATGATGGATCAGATCCTGGAACACCAAGGAAAATCTCCACCCAAAGGTAGTTGACATTTTATATAGCTCCTCTTCACGCCATTGTCTAATGTCAATTTGCATAAATCTGTACTATTTGAAATAAAAAGTTCTAAAATCCATAATGGATGTAAATAGTCTAAAGTCTGGTCAACAGAGTCCAGTCGCTACCTACATATATAACTACATACATCCCATTCATCTCAATATATTGTGTTGAATGTCTATATGTATTTTACAGAATTGATATGGAGTCTGTACACTTTATTGAAGAACTTCAGCCGTTTCTTTTGGATACGACTGATCACTTTGTTCACGAATTAGTAATGTTTGCTAAATCGCCGTTTGATTTGATTGCCTATGATGAAAATGTCATTTACCCTTGGCCAAGTGAAAACGTTTTGGAATTGTCGAATGAACGTGTTTCTGTTTCAAATGCACAACAAGGTATAGTGGTCCAAACGGCATGTCATAAATGACTCAGTGGTCAAAGCTCCTGTCCGAAGATTAGGAGCGCTAGGGTTCGAGTCCCGCAACGGCTTAGAGTTTTTCACCGAGTCTATTTGTAGCTTGTACACCACACCTAACAACTTAATACTATCATTAGCAAGCTAAAAACGTTCAAAAATTTATGAGCTATATATGTATTAGTTCATCGCGTGATTTTGTAACATCTTTTTAGATGGTAGTTTGAATGAAGCTTTCCGACCCACATCTTCTGCAGCATGGGACGACACGCCTATCATAATACCACATACTGCCGAAGATATTACTAGATTGGCAAGCGATCACACACCAACAACCATATCACAAAACACAGAGGAAGTTCGAAGATCAACGTTAAACATTACACCTGATATTTCATTGCAAGATGGAGAAGTTTTATGTAACACTCGGGACTCCAATCAGAGATTGATTGGAACAAATGAAGTACAAGCGAATAGGAATAATGGAACATTACCCCACTCATCTAATGGCCAATCTGCTGATAATAAGTTCAAACAAGCGTTGCATTCATCTGATTCCAAAAAGCATAAAAATAAACATAGACATCATCGGAAAAGGAAGCATTCAAGTAAAGATGAAAATAAGAAATGCAATTCAAGAAGATCATATGATTATCATTCCGATGATTATTCAGACAATCAATCATCGGATTACAAGAAGCATAAACACAAACTTCATCGGAAAAGAAAGGACAAAAGTAAATATAAAGCAATAGACAATTCAACATTGTTATCTGATAATCATTCTGATAATTCTGACAATGATGCATTGGGTTCCAAGAAAAATAAACATGGACATCTTCGGGAAAAAAAACTTAGAAGTAAAGATAACAACAAAAAAGACAATTCAACAGAGTTATCTGATATTCCTTCCGAAAATCGTTCAGATAACCTTTTGCAAGGTAATACATCACCCACAATTGAGGCAATGATGAAGGAGATTCAGGAATTAGACGTTTTAATAGAACAACGCGAACAACAGCTACAAACACTAATTACATAGTCAATATGCAGATGATTGTGTTTTTTGCAGCATACAGGCTGATCATAACATGCATGTAAACCAAATATCAAACGTGTATTGTATATATTTGAAATCTTAATGAAAACGTGACGAAAATTTCTTGAAGTTTCCTTCAATTAATTAATTGATTATCGACTACTCTTTTTTCGCTTCTGTTGTTTCACAACGTGCTCGTTAGATTATTGGTTGTGATATCCCGGAATAAATTTTCAACTTTAAATTTTCATCCGTTCCGGAGCTTAACTCGGTTTCAGTAGCACCAGCTTTCATCCCTGAATGGGATGCTAGTCTATCACAGGGTACCCTCCCCATGCTATCTCATGCTTAGTAGTAATAAGCAGAGAAGCCACTGCAGGTACCATTTTAAAGTCTTGGTATGACTCGGTCGGGCTTTGAACCACCGACCCTCTACACCAGAGGCGACCACTGTAACACTAAACCAACTGGGCGGTAAACAACGCATACGAGACTCCATATAAATCGGACACAAAAATTGATTGAAAAACTTTAATTTAATATAAATTAAGTTAAATCACAATCCCTAAGGACATAGGACACACTTGGACCTTACTCTAAAATGGAGGTGTTGAAAGAGTGAGAAATAACAGATTGAAAAACGATAATTTAGCTATCAGAATGTAATTTTAGAATAAAGTCCAAATATGATTCCAGTATAAAACTGGATAATTTATCATTATCAAAAAACCCCATTTGACCTCGATATAAAGTGCAGCGATATCTGTTCTGTCAGAAGCCGATTCAAAAACCATGCTTCAACCAGATACCATTAGCACCATAAACTACCGAGGAAACGAGAATAATTTAATAGAATTAATATTTATTCAAAAAAATGAATTAAATTTGAGATACAAGAACACGGGATAGCCTGAAAACAAGTGATTGGGTCAAATTTAATAAATTAGCTATACTGCGAGTTGTGTTGTTGTGAGGAACTGACGAGAATCGGCTATTCCTATGCTCTTGTATATAGATAAATTAAGACACAATATGCGTCAAAATCAAATACATTTCCAGTCCCATGTCAAAACATGGATCCATGACCATCACTATATAAAATACACGTAATTCCAGTCTTTTTAACTGGCTTTTCAAGTAAAAGCTGCTAATTTCTTTTTCTCACAAGGATAGTTTTCTGTTAGATTGTGTTTAACACGCCATCTCGTAGCAAAAATTGGCAAAAAAGAAAACAGTTGAATGATGGAAAAGTCAAATGAAACTAATTGACGCTTCAGGATCCATATTGTGACACGGGAGACAAGAAATGGGAGATTTTATCTCAATTGAGTATAAAAACATTTTCTATAAACCAGTGGAATATAAACTAATCCACATTGGTCAAGAAAATCTCTTCTATTCTCAATTTTTCGAGAAGATTAATTAAATGTAAAACAGCTGGAAGTAATATTCAGATATAAAAAATCTTTGAAAATTTCTTTAACGATTGCCGGATCCTTGTGATACTTCAAACAATCCCAATTCATGATCAAAACATTGTTTATATATTGATTGATTTAAACATTGTTCACATTAGTCGTGCCTCAATGTTACTAGTTACTTCCAACTGTTTTACAATAGTAAACATTCAAAATGTTCACAGGTAGATCAAAAAATTACGTTGCATGCATTACAATTTGAAAACACCAGATTTCCCTGATTTAACAAACAAACAAACAAACATGAAACACAAACACGTAAACAATTCAGCTAACGTGACATTTTTGTCCAAAGTTCATTGAAGACTTTGCCAAATTAATCTTCCATTATAAACTGGACGCTTTCAAGACACACTTTGTACAATAAAATTAATGAAAATAAGTTTAGGAAAATGATGGAGTTCATTAATAGTCACGTCAGCTGAAATATTGACAATTGTAACAATGGTACGGATTTAAAACAAACAAAACCTTACTTCATGCAAGCCCATTTAAAGGTGTGTTTGAAACACGTTCGCGTGATAAAATGGGCCAGATGAAACATGCAGGTAAAAATGACAGAGGTGACAGACGGACGGACAGACGAACAAAAAGTATTTGGAGTGATATCAAAAACGTTCAAAACAACATATGAACAATAAAAACGGTAAAAAGGAACGAAGAATGAATAAAAAATGTATGAATAAAATTCATACTACTTTTTCCCAGCAATAAAACTGCAGCAAGAATCATACCCTTTACATGCAAGAAGTGTAACCTGTAGTTTTGTTGTCATTTTCATGGAATCCATTGGTCAATTTTTTATTTGAGCCATTGTGGATATCATCATTTTCGTCGACCTCGCTAAAATTATACAATAAGTCATTATCCAGCGCTGACACACGACGTCAGTTAAACGTTGACGTCGAACAATCGATTTTCAACGTTGTTTAAACGTTGTTTCACAGGAATTGAAACAACGTCAGATTTCCAAACAGTATCAAACTGTTTAATTTGAATTTTTCAAACCTATATCGCGTTCATGCTTTGGAAAACTTTTAAAAACTTGTTTATTTCAATAAAGGGGCTGTTAAACACGTGTAATTTTCATGCAACTTTGAACACAATGGCTCGAATTGAACGAATTGCAATAAAAAAGTATCTTTCTCGCCATATTCACAAAATCAGCCACTCACAAAACAGGATAGCCTCTGATCATCTTGAATCTTTCTCGTCTGATACGTCACTGCAATTTGCAGTTTTTAAATGTATACCCATCAAATACAAAAGTCATTCAAGTACAAACTACTAATTCGTGAAAAAGAAACCCGTGCTCTCAAGTTGGTCATAAATACTCTTAAAAAATTTTAATAAAATTATGTATATTCTTAGTTTTTAACTTTATCCTTACCTGAAGGAACCAAAACTACGTTCAAGAATTTGCTTGATATTCATCAAAGCATCGTGTACTTCTTTATGTTGTGTCTAAAAACAAAGACAAGACATTTGTTGTTTTTTTTCATTCAAGTACTATTCAAATAAAATAAACAATTTCAAAATCATATTTTTAACTGTATGTGGATATTACTAGTAAAAAAAGACAAGTGGTCTAATACGACGAAATGTCGCTAATTCTTTTATGTTTTTTCCTTTTTTATTGTTTTTTTCATTCTTTACTACACTGTTGATTGTGTTTTTTATTTATCAACTTACAGTAATTGTAAATTCTTCTTGATTTGCTTTCTTGATCTTCTTTCGGTTGCCGCCTTTCTGTTTCATGCCACCTTGAATAAAAATATTCCGTCAAACTGAATATTACAGAATAAATGCTGTCACGAATATTACACACGAATACAAAATAATTGTCATCACCATTTTCAAAATATTTGAACACAATTCATGATACCTCGTTTACTTCCTGGGTTTGAAGACATTGTTTTCTCCAAGTTCAGTTCATCTGAGCGACGGTCGCGCCCAGGACATGCACAGACACGGATCTCCACGACACAACGTCCCGAAATGTTGCCACTAGAAATAGAAAATAAATCCGTTTATTTTTTTCTTGCATTATTAATATGGATCATGGACCTGAATGCTTATAGGAACGTTTTTATATCTTTTTTTTACATAGCTGTTGTTAATTATTTTTTATGAAAAGTTTTTGATGTCTTCTTTTTATGGACGCTCGAAAAACTTG
>FXAL01011292.1:0-10779 GCA_900177555.1 Renilla reniformis
AATTAGGTATATGTTATTTTGATGAAGTACAATTTCTAGTGGAATATACCGCACCTTCCAATATCTGGTGGTAACCTCACAAGAGAAACGTCATTCAAACAAAGGCTAGTCAAACATTTGAGTTGTGTAAAACCATCGGGAAGTCTAAAGAACAGTGCATTATTAACCAATTAATTAATTATTAAGCCTAAAGAACACAGCATTATTAACCAATCACACGTTCAAATGATTTGTGCTTTCATGTTATCATGAATGCATTTAAAATTAAGTATTTAACAACATTTAACAAGCTAAGTGACAAAGCAACACTGTTTTTTGCATTGAAATTGAGTAATCAGTAACTAAGGAAACAAGTATGTATATAAATATAAATAAGTAGTTCATTATATGATTTCAAATTGTTAAATAAACTATTAAACATTTTGTAATGCCTCACAATGATATTAGACAAGCATTAGGACAGAGTCAAGCCCTTGTCATATCGATCAGATTGTAGAGTAGTAATAGTATGAATTAAGTCTAACCAAAGAATAATTAAACATGAATAAAGATGAAAATTTGTCATTTGCAAAGAAAACTCAAACATATGTGCATTTTCAATTTGGTTTCAAAAGTAATTATTTGAAAGATTGTGAAAACAGAAGGAAATCAGGCTCAGCTACATCAATTACATTCAGGACACTTGCATTACTTTTCTGAAATTACATAATTATTCAGGAAGCTTCTTTTTTTCCTGATAAACTCAGCTGGAAACATTTGTAGTTTTCACAATACAGTGAACAAGTTATTTAAAAGAATTCTCAGTTCCACATTGCAACAAAACGTAATAACTAGATGAATTTTGCAATTTCTAACAAACCAAACATATTTCTGTAATAACATATATACATATATACAATATACATGCAAACCATGTATATTGTATATGTTAATAGTAATTTAAAGCTGAATTCAGAGCTTCATAACAACTGTTCATCATGTTATACACAAGAATAATTCACTGGAATGTTCTATGATATTTATTTCATAAATCTAATATCATAGAGCTGCTCTCTGTATTTAATGAAGATCTCTTGTTATGAATCAGCTGAGAATTCTTTAGATAGGTGATATGAAATGAAGTGCATAATACTTAAACATGCAATATTATATCTGATTTATCAAAATATATTATTGAATGTTGAAGCAATTTCCTTGATCATAAAATGAATATATCATTATAAATTGCATATATACATTGATATATAATATAATAGCATTTGTTGTATGTTTTTTATTTGAAAAGGGATACAACATATTTTTCTCGTAATAATCTCACTGCAATTAGTTTAATATTAGATTCCTGTCGTTATAGAACTATCTATTACCTTGATAAAGGATTGCCACTGAAGTCTACTGTGATCAGAGCTTTGCAAAACTTGATATTTTCAGGGATATCACAAATATCTGGGTAAATAAAGCAGAAAATGAGCATTGTTATATGTAAAAGTTTCATGTTATGAAAATTAGTAGGTTGATGATATTGCTACATGCACAACTCACCATTTCTACTGATATCTAAGTCTTCAAGATTTGTCAGATTTCCTATCTCTGGAGGTAAACGAGCTATTTCATTGTCACTTATTCCCAACTTTGATAAATTATACAAACGAAAGAACGCCTTGATAATAAAAATATAAACAAATCAACGTTATTGTCGTCGTCTCGTCGTTCAGTTGTGAACAATGCACATATTATTTATAGTTTCATACATACTCTAGGCAAATCTTTTATTTGGTTAGCATCAAGGTATAGTTCTTGTAAATATCTTTCATAACGGTAAACTTCATCAGGTACAAATGCTAAATTACTATGTCTCCGATCAATGTACTCTACTTGTCGGTTACAACGCCAAGGCAATAGACATCTAAACATGACTCACTACAGCAGAATTGAACCCCACATAAGACCAAAATAAACCAGCTATGCCTACAGCTCACGTTTTCGTAGCCAGCAGATGGCTCTTGTAAAGCTATACTCTAGTTTTTTACGAAAAATCATTGAACAGTTGATTTTTAGTTTACTTTTTAGATCACAAACGCTTCTCATTCCTCCCTGTCGTGACGTCACACAACAATCCCAGACTACCGCGCGGCCACAGCGCGCGACTCTAACAATGACCTTAGCAATATAAATGGTAGTTGATCGATGGTACATAAAGTTATTCTGGTTAATTTATTACCAGTCATTTCTTGGTGAAGAATACGTGCAAATGTTAACTGAACCCTACATTTACATGTATTATACACCAGCATAAATATACGATGTCATGCTCAATCATTTTGCGCAGTGAAAATTATATTTTAAAAGATTGTCATTGATTTACACCTTTTTCGTATATTGCGAATTGTGACGTCAGGAATTTTTTCTGGTTGCCGCAATATATCACTATTTAGGCTTTGATATGCTAAAAAGGACGGTTATTTATTCTTTTATATTTATACTGATTAAATATACATACCTTTTATGCCGACGTCCGTTGGACAGCAACATATATATGCTTATTCATTATTCAACCCACGTATCCCACATTCAAAATGCAACGTGTCATAATATCTGTACTATAAAAGGCGCCTCCCTATTTCCTCATTCATTCACCTTTTTCTTCGTTTTCATATATAGCAGTTTAAAACACCTTTTTATCAAATAATCTCGTTACTCTTCTTGTACTAATTCATCACTAACACTATAGCTGCCAGCAAGCCTATAAAAGGTGAAAAAACTACTCTATATCAAAAAGTTGGCGTGTATAGCAACTTGGTGAAAAATAGAAAGATAGTAATGGAAATAAATGCTATTTAAACACGAGAAGATAAAAAAACAATGAAAAATTCCAGCTCTATTAAAGGAAGTGTTTAGCATACCAGAAAGTTTTTAGGAAGTAAAAATAAACAACAGTATGACTAGACTGACAGTTTCAATATTCCCAATGCACAGCCTTACCACGACATTTCATACAACTTTAGAAATATCTATAACTATAGTTTGACATTTCAAAGTGCTCCTGCTTTACAATCGGAGACAATGCAACTCAAAAAAAACAACATTTTTTTCTATAAATATAAAGATTACAAAAATACCTTGCAATACAGATGAGTTAATATCAAATACCATGTCTCTGTACATGGAAATAAATTATATCATGATCAATAAATTAGGACACGGATGGTTTTTCTATGAAATCTGATCAAAAATGTTTTGATGCTACGTGGTGAACTGTATTATATACTTACCATGGCTAAACTGGTGAATTTTCATTGTCTGTTTGGTTACTAGTTGTTGGTAGGTTCGACATATTTAGATCTCGCGTGTGTTGGTTTTGAAATTGAACTGTAGCAGATTGTCTGCGCTGTGTAGGCTTGGTAGATGATGGTGGTCGAGAAGAAGACACATGTGTCGTTGTACAAGCTTGCAGATTATCAAATGTACTTCTCTGCATTATTGCCTCTTTGATAGTTTCATCAACACCAGTTAAAAGCATTTCACCAAACACCTGTGGTAACAATAAAATGATATTGTTAGGTTGTTCCAATAAGCAGTGAGGGTATGGAGATGGCGCGTTTTCCACTAGCTGATCAAATATCATCTTAAACATGACCTGAATAATAATTGAGGAATGTGAGAATGCACGAACCTCAACAATGGCACCATTGGGTAACCGTAGAAAATGACGATATAATTCTCGTAAACCATCAAGATAGATTGTATGAATGGAAGTATGTGACGTCACTTCACGATGTGTCTTTAAGGCGTGTCTACCACGTGTTCTTCTGTCCCACATTTTATCTGCATCTAACTATAATATAAAGTAGCTAATAACAAACTAGTTGGATGATGGTGTAACTGCCTAGCTAGCTACCATGCTAGTACAAAATATTGACACACTAACTACCACTGGGGCAACATCAATATTTGCTATGTATATAGCTGTTATAGATGTTATTGTGATGCGTAATAAGAGAACTCACCTCTTGTTCCTCCCAAATATAATCATAAACAGCTACTTTACGTCTTTCTCCCTCTTCACCACGCCATTGCTCTGCTTTGCGACAAATGAACGTCATCTCTTCCAATGAAATCTCCAAATCATAAGGAATAAAGAATTTATCTTCTGCGGCATTTAATCTGTGATAAATGTCTAATAATCGGCCACTGTTATGAACTCGTAAAAAATACATGTATAATATCGTTGAAGTGGTGAATATTGTAACAATATAGAGGAAAACTGTGATAAATATTCCAATTATACCATTCTTTTCATAGCGATCAAAATGCCAGTAAAGTTTGTAGGCATCACCAATAGGTACATCACCACCGATCAATAGATATCTGCAAGGAATAGTGATATAACTATTTAAACAAGATTGATTTTTCAAGGCTTGTGCGTTTATTGTACACAGTGGTTCGCAGATATAAAGAACACCATTCAAACATCATCTGCACATCTTCACATCATGCCTTGTGTATCATTAATAATGCGAAATTACACAGCTTTGTAAAATGCATATTGGAGCTACCTCTTCAGAGCAGTGTCTACAACCAATATCCATAATGGATCGAATAAAGTGTTTATACCATAAGCCATGACAAAACGTGAAATGATATTTGAAAAACGACCAAACAATGATTGGATTAACCAGCTTATAAACACCATCACACAGAATAATAAGATATTGGTGAACGGGCCCAGAACGACCAGCGATATTTCTTGTCTTGTTTGAAGTAATGTACTTTGATAATTCAATGTTGTTGTGTAAGGAAGAAATTTGAATCTGGAATCAAACATAACCTTCACGTGAGACTCCGCTATCAAGACATTTCACCTGCAGATACTTACTTGTTGATTGGTATAAAGATAGCATTTAAATACACCCATTGCCCCGCGTAATGTGCATAGATTCTTATGAACCATGTCAAAAGTAGCATGAGAATCATTGCCCAAAATTCTCGTGATCTCCACTGCGATAAACCCAGTTCAGCAAAGAATTGTCGTCCAATATATTGCATCTTCTCTGTTCCGCGATGTGGTATGCGCCCTTTGTTAGTCCATGGCCTCCTAAATTTACAAACAAATCATGTATTATACCATATAGGGAATATAAATAGTATTTATATAAGTACTTGACAGAAAAACTGTGCTGTTCTAATTCTTCTAAATGAGTTGTTCTTTTTTTCTTTGTTCTTTGACTTAATAATGGTGTTTTTGGTAACATTGTATACAGTTTACGATGGTACGTGTCCACAGGGTTTGTAAGATGTTTCTTAAAAGAAAACATACTAGTTATAGACTTCTTTCAAATTAACAGGTGTACATATGATATACCTTGTAATACATGCCAGGTTTTCCTTTGACAGGTTTAAATTCTCCATCATTTCTTGTTTCATCAATCTCGTGTTCACAATAATCACTGCTGCTATCTTCCTCGTCCTCGTCTAAGCCATCTAGCACGTTTGCTGGTTCAACCAACTTCCTTGATGTATGTAACACTGTTGAAGGTCGTAGAACACTACCATTATTCAAGGATTGACCACTGTCCTGCAGGGAAATGATGGTGGAATGAAGGAACCACACAATAGGAACAGTAATCACGATTAGAACATGGTGGTAAATCTTACTGGTCGTCCTAATTCACTAATGGATAACTCTTGCTTGTTTTCTTGCTCTACTGAAAACTTATTGTGGTTTTCATCTGTTTCTTCAGATTCCTTCGCTTCGCTTGCATGACTACCCCTGCACATGAACAATAACACACACACATATATAACTATAAGTGTAACTATATATATATAGTACAGTTGAACACCACCAGAATGGAGCCATTTCTCTACCAGCTTAAAATGCACTTACTCCAACGTACTAGATGTTTTGCTATCTTTGCGAATGGAAGAACGTGATTGAATGTCACTACGCGACCCGTAAACAGGATTTTCTCCGTCTATGAAATTTTCTTCAGTGTTTGTCCTGTTAGGATGACCTAGTATATTGGAAGTGAACTGTAGTTCAACTTCGTATTCTTTCTGGCCAGCCATATATCTACATAAGAGAAGGTGGTTTCATGATATAGCTATCATGGACCGCGCACGCGCGAGAGAGCAAGGGTTAGTGTAAGGGCTAACCTTGGTAAGAGAACAACTTCAAAATATAAATTACAAAGCCAGTTATCAATGTCATCTGCCATTAATTTCTCAATTCTCTGATACACATCAATACCAGGGTCCATGTCACCACGTAAAAATGGTGTTTTATATCTAAACGGATAAGACGCAACTCTGAGAATACTGCACTATGCCAATGACGTGTGTTCTGTGTTATTGCTTCACTCACTTTCCTTCCACAACTCTGAAGTTCGAATCACAAATTGGAAAGCAACCCCAACCCACCACGCGGTCAGTGGGTGTGACTGCACCACGTAATAAGAACAGTTCGAATACAAGTAGCATACCAGGACGGATAGCTGGTCGCGGAGGACAGACAGTGAAGACACTTTGATCAATCTGAACAAAATGTCATCATCATTTAAATCACCGTGTCTAATGTTATGTCTAACGCGTCAGTAACGTGTCAATTGCGTGTTACAAAGTACCTTCATTTCAATGTTATAAAACTCTCCTTCGTGAAATAATGGTAAAGTCGCACCACCCCATTGTTGACCTTTTAAATTAGACCACTTCATAACATGACCACCAAGACGATCATGTAATGAGGCCATCAGAACATAACGACCAGCTATAACATAAGATGGTAATCTAATGGTATGTACCTATCTCAAAATCATGAGTTCAACTGCACTTTAATACCAGGTAATTTATCTTTGATTCCTCGTAAGCATTTTAATTTAACTTGTATCGGTTGTGGTGATCTGTTCCAATCTATTTTCCATCTTCTACCTTTACTACCACCATAATCACCATCAGCCATTACTAGTTCACCATACATTGTCTAGAAATACCACAAGAACATCACTTCATTCATAAACTTCATTCTAATAAAGACTGCATAAAAAATATTATGATTACCTTCACTTCAGCTTTCCTTGCTTCAAGTGCTTTCAATAAATGATGTTCTGAACGACGGAATGCTTGGTGGATTTTATTTTGTAACAACCGATCACGCTGCATTAAATGTTCCTAGAAATTTTGGCCATATATTATATAGCTTGCAACATGCTTCAACAAATCATGTTTAAAATACTCACTTCTCTTCTCATTAAAGCCTTGCGTTTCCTCTTTAGCTCCGTCATTATAGTTTTCTTCGCTAACTCTTCCCTTATTAATATATCTTCTTGTCTTTTTCTTTGAATAGAACTTTGTTGTTGTTCATATTGAATGTGTTCTTCGCGAAGACGACGTTCTTCATCCTGAAATATGAAAACACCATCGTACAATTAGCGTAGTGTCTCTCACGATGACTAAATCTTATAGTGCATGTTGAACAAACCTGGACATCTTCTAGTGAAATATTTCCAATCATTAAGATTTCATCTTCAACTTTCTCGTGAAATTCTTCAAGGTATTTCTCGTTTGTATTCTCTGCCATTTGCAATTTCAACTCATCAATATATTGGTGTTTCATCTGTTGTTTTTCGCTCTCAAATATTCCTAAATTACTCATGGAACGCGAGTTCAGTAAATTATGTTTATTTTCTTCAAGACTTTCCAGCAAGGCACAAAGATCTGGCAAGTTTCTCTCATCTTCGAGATCTGGAAAAAGATTAAACAACGTCATTACCAGAGACATTTCAATGTATGTAGGTATATAATCTTCGTGTATGCTATTAAGCAATGCATATGCTGTTTTCACCGCCAATATAAACCACTCCGGATTAAACTATGACCAAACAAACGTATGATGTCACATATTACCTTGCATTTCTTCCTCATCAGACACCAACCACTCATCTTCTGATAACGCTGATTTATCGTAACTTGCATCAACAGTTTTATACATTGCCCAAGGTAACTCATCATTTAGATCTGTCATCTTATCCATTTCACCATCATCCGTATGTTCACTCTTTCCTTCCTGTTCTTCAACAATCTTACCATCTCTACTGATTGGTTGGATCATATTAGAACCCTCACTGATTATTGGTGGATCACCGTCAATCTTCTCGGAGTCAAATCCGAGATTCTCAACGCCACTTTCCTCTTGTAAACTTGTTTCATGTTGTGGTTCAAATATCGCACTAGCTCCCTCGTTACTAATTGTCGTCATTTCCACTGCATCATCGTCAGTGTCATGTCGCGATTCTTCCAAAACCGGTGTTAAAAGGCGCTGTAGAAGAATTCAAAAGGAAGGGTCAAAGGTCTTCCATTTTAGTCTAGGTGATTATTGAGTTGGTGTTTTATATAACCATTTACATGGTAGTTTGAAATTTAACACCAAGTCCACAAGATGGATTCTTCCTATCTTGTAGACAAACATCATATTTAACCAAGCACGAGACTATAGCTACATCCCTATGGTGGTATTGTTGTTCCATCGCGTTTTTCAATATCAAATATAATAACCTGCATATCAACAAAGTATCAAAGCATATTAGGAATTTATAACTTCAACGAAATGATGAATGATCCTAGTTTGAGGGAGCGTTTTATGAAGAAATTTTTAAAGAATCCTGATAAAGTTTGAACAAACCTGAACTTTATTCTTTCTTTGTCGTACACGATACATTTTTAGTGATAAAGAAATATTTGATAAAAATTGGAGCGGAATAAGATGCCTACAGTCATAAGCAGCTTGTCACAGTCATTTCCTTGAATTTTTGTAATACAAGTCATAGTTGTTGCTAAGAAGTCTCATATAACATTAATACAGGAACGCAAGGAAGTGTTTATTTTTCAGCTTTGCATTCACCTGTTAAGATGTCTTAGCATTCATTCGTCAAAACATGCATTAATGTTGACCTCCATGTCACAATCTCCAAAGGAATTGTTTGTTTTACAACACTCCAAAATAAACATGCAACGAAGTTACGAAAAAGAAGTTTGCCAGCCACAACTACTGCGCCATACTAGCGTTCTTATTTTAAAATATGCACTATTACGTCGTCATTAAGCACACACTAAATCTTTCATTCAACACTTCGCCGCAATACTCATATAATAGTATTAAAGGATTCCGATTAGCTAGCCTTGGATAGAATTAGAAAAAGAACTTGTAGCTAAAATGCGCATTTGTTTTTAAAACAATCGTATTTCTTTGCAATGAGAGAATGAAATAAATACATGATAACGACGTGAAACATCTGTTCTGAAATATTTCATAATATGTCAGTAAAGATGAAGTGAATCCTATTAACTTTCATCGAACGTAATTAAATCTTTAATAATTGATTCGCCGCTGATTTTGTTGCGCGTTTTTATGTAACCATCGTTCCTTCCCCCAACACTGTCTTGTATATCTTTGAGGCTAGCTTGGTAAACGGAACAATCTTATAAGTTAAATCTTAATTGATCAGTTAAATCTTAATTGAAAGAAAACTGTGTCGTAAGCTTTATAGGTACTATAACGACCGAATGTGGATGTAGTTCAATGTAATGTCGCGTTCTATCGTTCTAATCACCACGCTTACATGTAATGTACCATTAGTTCTGGCTGGTACCAAGCACCACCACTATCAAATATTAATCTTACCTCTGCATGATCAACAACTGTTTCTTTTCTCCTTCCTTCATCACTGTGGATATTATCGTCAACTAAAGGTTGATCTGGTGTTTTTGATCCGTCAGTATTGTCTGCCAATGTTTCACTATCGCAAGTAGCCAGCAGCTGTCCTAAACTATCATCTGTCACACTAGACTTCTGTGCTCTTTTCTTTTTCTTACGCCCTTTCTTTTGCTTTTTTTGCTTTATTTCTTCACCATCTTCATTTCTTTCTTTCTCCTTCACCAATGAACCCTCCATTTTATTTCAATATCCCACCACAAGATAATATAACATCAATGATATTACTGTGATATTATAAGTGTCCTACTTTCAGGTCATGATATCTTTATATTGCATGAAACACAGCTAGTAAACCAGTTATATTCTGCACCAAGATGGCTCAACTGCCGGCCAATATAACACGTTTCAACGTCTCTCTAATATTTTAATCCGTGTTGATTATATCAACTTTATCTTGCAGGGGGAAACTATATTTGAATAATAGAGAAATAGTTCAGTCGTTTTATTGTATTTTGATCACCAGTTGTAGAAAATAGTGATATAGCGAAAGAATACAACGGAATAGAACATTTTAACCATCCTTTTTGGTACAATTAATTGGCTGAGTATATAATATAGAAATAAACACCCCTCCTGCCCTTTTCTTTCCCAGTTACTACGCAACCTTGAAAACGACCATATATTTGGAAACATTTCACTAATTACTATATTGTTGATACTAACTTTAGTAAAAAATATATACATTAATACTTATAATCATGAGATTTCATCTGATAGTTTCAAATTGCCATTTTTGCAAAACTTCAAGTTGTTGTTTTTTTATCAAATTCTTTGGTTGTTACGTGGGCAGCGTTACAAAACTAACACACATTCAATATAGTTTAAGAGGATTAGTACATGACACGTAACCATGGTAATTCGCAGTGCTAGATATGTACTAGTTGATACGTAACCATGGAGATTTGAAAAACTGATAGATGATAAGAGTTAAGACTGAAAAACATAAAAAAAAACTAAATATATCGCACGAGTAAGAAAAATGACTTTAAAAAAAACTCTAACATTTAATA
>FXAL01011304.1:0-16876 GCA_900177555.1 Renilla reniformis
TCCCACACTCGTAGCCAGAGCCAATCTCTACTTATCGCATACTTCTGCTAAGTCGACGTTTGATTGGCCCTGCGTGAGTAGCATACCTATTTTTGGCCTGAATCAAACCCAACCCACATGAGCAACGCAGCCTTGAAGGACTATCGGCCCTCTCATGTTGCTTATCAGGCGCTTGTTTTTTCGCAGTCTCTTCTCGCTAACATTTGTTTGTGTGCTCAGAATTTGTTGCGTAGGAAACGTAACCTAAAATTTTCACAGCGTCTTCAAAGGTTTATAAAATAGAAACCCGGACATTTGTTTTCGCGCTTCACTGGCATCATTGACACGGATGGAGGTACCAAGAATCGGACAACCCCCCCTGAATGCTTTAACTGTCTCATTCACCACCATAGTATAACTGTTTAATATGGAAATTATCTCTTTTTCCTTGACTAATACTTATTTAGTAATACGCCGTTGCTCACAGTTGTAATTAGTCAACTTTCTAACTGTATTCAAATGAATGCAGAAGTGACAGGTCCCTACGCAACACAGCTAACAGCAACTATGAAATATATTATTATTTTGGTTATGTCATAAACAAATATACATTCTTAGTTTCAAAACTTAATGTCACCCACTCAGCTACCCATAATCCCAGCTACATAATCCGAACAGTTGATTGATTAGTAAAGTTTTTGTATATAGTATCAATGTTAATCTATTTCTCATACGCTATGTATAACAGGTACTCTGTGTATTAGCATATCTTTAACTGGAAAGATAAACTAAATATATGTGACGATGTGGAAAATTCTACTGAATCAAAAAATAATGGTGAGTAAACTCCACTTATTCCTTCAAACATACATATATCTATCCGTCGCGCGTGATTTAATGAAAAGAAACATATGTTATCTTGGGATGCCGAATCTAACGATTGTTTGAAGTGTGCTATCTATCAAAATTGCAAGAAAACAGTCGTGGTAGACGTTATCTGATTGCCATATGCCGCTAATATGATTAGAACACTTGAGAAGAGTTCTCAAACTTCGAACATTGATACAACGAAAATAATGATAATTATCATGACATTTTTGTTGTTGAAAGAGAATTATCCATGGCAATGACAATTTTTTTTAACTAAATCGTGAACCATTGTCATTTATAATATTTTCTATTCTGATGACTTATGTTTCTCGAAATAACAACGAAATAGATAATTCAATTAGAAAATAAAAGAACATCCTGAACAACTCCCCCCGAATTAATTGTTCGGTTCCAAATATTTGCAGAAGGAAAATACATACATAATTTTCTCAGTTATGAGGTATATTTTCATGCCTAATTGTTGATTTTGTAGTTATCTTAGAGACTTGTGATGACAAATGTTTCGAAATTCTTGTTCATTTGATTATTGGAGTTGAATTATCATAATGGCAACATCGTACACCGCAGCGGATTTCGCAGCCGAGAGGGAACGCATCGAAGAAAAACATCGTCTGGAAGTGTTGAAGTTATTGCGTAGTTTTGAATTTGAACGGAAAGAGGCTGAGAAGAAACTGAAAAGCGAACAAAACGAAAGTAATGCCACGGGAAAGTTCCTGCAATGTTTGACAAACTTTGAAAAGGAATTGGGTGATGACAATGAAGAGTTGAGGTTCCGATTTGAACAAGAAAAACAAGCATTTCTTGAAAGGATGAAGAGGATAACGGAAGATACTCCAGTTGGCGACGAAGATGCAGAGAGCAAAGATGAAACTATCTCTGGTAACCATGGCTACAATGATGGTACTACCGATCACAGTGGACATATTGGTCAAAATGACAAACGAGACCAAAAATTTGACCATAGTGTGTCATCCACAGAGAAACATATTGGTAAAGATAGTCCGAAAGTAACAACAGGTCTTCTTGTGGAAAAAGACCAAAGTAAAGATCCTGCTCATTCTGATAGCTCTGAACTCGTCTCTGAAATTGAGTTTGACGAAGGCGACAGAAGTGAAGGTGAGATAGTATTGGCTAAAAACGTATACGATAATAGCAACAATCACGATTTGTCGTCGTCAGTGGCAACGTTGAAAAGAGAAAATGAAAAATTGGGAATCCAACTGGGAGATCAACGTGATATAATCGGACGACTTGAAGACAATGTTATCAGGCTGAATAAAAAAGTTGATGCCATTAGACGGATTGTGAACGACCAGCAGATAGTTGCTGAGTTGAAAGAGAATGAGATTCGTAAGATTATTGATGAAGACCAAACAGAGTCTCCTGAAAGGAAGACAGATAAACAAGAGACGACAACAGTGGGTAACACTACCTCTACTCCAAGAACTAATCGCAGCAATTCAGTATTGACTTTCCAGATTGAAGAATTGAATGTTGAAAATGAGGAACTTAAAGCTAAAGTAGAAGAATTGGGAAGAAAGATTCAGTCAACTGTTGAAGAATATGAGTTGCGAAAAGACGTTTTCAAAGAAAAGATTGATGGCGTAATACAGAAACTAACTTCAGAAGAAGATATGACTTCTAAAGATTGTATAAATGAACTGAAAGAGATCTCTCTGAATGATACTCCAGGCGAACTCCTAGATATATACACCACCATAGTTTTGAGTGGATATTCCACATCAAGGTCGCCTGATTTATGTGATTTAAGTCTACGACAGGAAATACAATCCCTCGAAAACCTATTTGATATCGAGGTGTTCAAAGGACACGAGTTTGAGATGAAAGACGAAATGAAACAAGTATTGCGTGACAAGGAACGTGAACTTATGGTAGCGTACGCTGTCGAGAATTTACGAAGTGAAATCCGACATCGACACGAGACACGGTGTACTCTTGAGGAGTTATGTAGAGAGAAGGAAAAAGATCTTGAGCTACACCAGGCAGTAAATAAGATCGTGAAGGAACGTTTGGGGGTAACAGAAGATAATGAAGTTATGAAGGCGTTGGTGGATGGTTTGGTGAAAAAAGAAGTGAAGGTTGGGGTTGATAGTATCGATGTTGATGTTTTGAAAGCAGAAAAAGCGGAGCTTGAAGAGAATCTACGTGAATTGCAACAAAGCTTCGATACGGAAAGACAGCAATGGTTGGAAAAGATTCAAAATGCTTCCCAAGATGGGGCCGTGAACGAAGAAGACAAAGAAAAAGTGATTGAAAGTCTCCGAGCACAAAATGTTATTATGGAACAAGTACTCATCACTGAACGCTTCTATCTGAGTCGTTTATATTACTTTGAAATGAAAGAAGAGCTGGAGCAAGCTTTGAAACAGAACCGGTTTGAAAGAAGTGGTAAATACGAAAAGGAACGGGTTGTCCAAGCGTGGAAACATCATGCAGAAGTTGGTGATTTGTATAGAAAAATCTTAGAAAAAGAAGCAGAAGGCTTAGAGGGAATCCGAGGCGAGGATCAACAAGATGACAGTGGGATATCAGAGGATAATATAACAAGGAAAGTCCAGTTGAAACGTGACATGCTTGAGCTGCAGCGATGTAGATGTCGCGAATACGAAACAGCTACTTTGATATTAGAGCAAGCAGTAAACGCCGTCGAGACCGCAGTAAAAGAAGATGATGATAGGCTAACCAGCGGTAATTACCTGCAACGCCAGTCTAGTTGGACGTTAAGCAGTGATGACGAAGAACTGGGTACTATGTCATCTAGAGAGATGGATAGCAACAAAGAGAAAGGAATAGCTGACATTGAGATTGCAACTGACGGTGATAACACTAAGGAGGTGTTACGGAAAGTTCTGAAAAAGATCCTTCAAAAGTTACTGCGTGAACAAAATGCTTATAAAGAACACGAAGCCGACGAGTCAACTAGTGACAGTGATTTCAGCGAAGAATCCGTTGGAAAAGAGGATTCAAAGTACGACAAAGACGAGGCTGAAGAAACAAATATCGATCTTGAAGGAACAGGTTTGCATGATAGAACCGAACAAGGAAACTCGAAGGGAACAAGTGAGGAGGTCTCTGGTGGCACTACAAAAAATGCCCCAGAGAAAGCCACCGGGCCTGAAGTACTCCGAGCCCCGGAGGATATTGAAAGACTTTTAACATTGGAACGATTTAACATGAGCCGCTTGTTGCGTGATGAGTATGTGGATAAGATCCGCAGTAAACGCAACAAGATACGCCGACTGATGGACCAGGTTTCCGAGAATAACGAAGAGTTGCTAGCAAAGTTCCAAGAACAAGTAGCAGCTGTGTTGGATAAAATAGACTTTGCCGGAAGAAAGGAGGCACCGTCCACTGAGCGCCATAAGTTAACATCAATGCCGAGTGATGATAGTGGAATAGCCGAGTTCGCAGAAGCTGACAAGCACAACGTTGTTTTGGAATATAAGAAATTGCTGGAAAAAGCTCGCCAGGATCTCAACCGTGCCCAGAAGACGTTACAACAAAAACGACCAAGTACCAGAAACCCAAAAGAAATAGACTCTATAAACAGCGATCTGGACGAAATGAAGGCCGATCTGAAAGAACGACAGAATGATCTGGACGAATTACAAGAGAAACACGCCGAATTTGATCAACAGCAAAGCTCGCTCTCCGACAATATCCAGAAAACTTCTGCACATGAATATGGAACAGAGAATGTTGGAACTCCAAGTGACGGGAATGCTACAACAGAAGGCCAACAAAACAAAACACAAGAAGATAATCCCGATCTTGTAGTTGTTGTTCCGAATGACGAGCCATCAGATGGAAGTGAAGAGCGTCGATTGCAACCTGATAAAGACTCCGAGGAAAATACTAAGAACCAAGACAAGATGGACACGGATCCAGCAACTATCAAGACAACGGATATAAAAGACGCGGGAACCGGTGGTCAGCAACAAAACATGGATGAAGAAATGAAACAGACGCTTGATGTAATGGAAAATGAATTGCAAACAAAAGAACAAGTGATCCGTGATGAAAACAGACGGAAACAACAAGAAATGAACGAGCCTCAGAAACAGATGATTGAAGGCACAGGTGGGGAAGAAATACTAGAAGAATTGCAGCGAAAACTTGAAGAACTTACAACCGAGAAACATAACTTGGAAAACAAGTGCGTCAAACTTGAGAAAGCAGCAGTTGAAGGTTTGGCGAGGGATGAAGCATTGGAAAAGTTGGAAAATGAAAACGCTGTTCTAGAAAAAGAAGTTGAAGAAAGGCAAGATAAGATCGAAGACTTACAAAGAAAGATTGTGTCAGGAACAGGCGGAGGAGAGATGTTGAAAGACTTGCAAGAGGAATTAAAAAAAATGGCTGGCAAAAACAAAGAATTGGTAGAAGAAAATAGACTTTTAATGAACCATAAAGTGGATAAACTAGAACCACAAGGGAACACAGGAGATATAAACAGTTTGAATGGAGAAAACGAAAAATTATCAACGGAAATTGACGATTTGTCGAGACAAGAGCAAAAGTTGCAGAAAGGTTTGGCAAGCGCTACTGCGAGTGGAAACACGCCTAATGATCACAGAGGAGCAGATTCGAACACGGAGAATGAAGAAAGTCTGAAGAAACAAGTTGAGGAATTGGAAAAAAAGAACAAAGATATGTCGGAACAAGTGGAAAAGTTGCAGAAAGATCTGGTAAGCGGTACTGGAGGTGAAGATTTGCTCAATGATCTCCGAGTAGAGATTGAAAGTTTGAACAAAGAGAATAAAGATCTGAGGAAGCGATTGGAAGACATGGATGACAGCGAGACTCTGGAAAAGTTGAAATCTAAAAACAGAGAAATATCTGAACACTTAGAAAACACACAAAGAGATTTCGTGAAAGATACTGACAACAAGAAGCAAGTGAAGGAACTACATGGAAGACTCAAGGATTCAATGTTACGCAATAAAAACCTAAAGAAACAGTTAGGAAACGAGGAAAATAGCAATCCTTTGAAAACGCAAATAGAAAATTTAAAATCAGAGAATGAAATGATGTCCAAACAAGTTGAGAAAATGAATCAGAATTCAATGAATAACGATGAAATTGTTGGAGAACTTCAAAAACACCTTGGAGACTTAGATTCGGAGAACGAAGTTCTTGAAAAATTATTGGAAAACAATAATACAAGAATTGCGGGAGGAAAATTGGAGGATTTGGCTTCGGAAAATAAAAAGTTGAAAGAAGAAAACAAGCAAAATAATGAAGAAATTGACGAACTACAAAGGAAACTTGTCGAAGGAACTGGCGCGGAAGAAGTGATGGAGGTTCTTCAGCGTAAACTAAACGAGTTAAAAGACGTTAATGACAAACTAGAAAAGCGTTGTAGAGATCTTGAGAAACTGGAAAATGAAAGTGCTAGAGGTGATGGGTCCAGGGATGAGGAAGAAGAAATCAAGAGATTGGTGAACGATAATCAAATAAAACATGGAGAGATACGGCAATCACAAAGGTCGTTGGTTGAAGCAACAGGTGGTGAAGAACTTCTTGGAACGCACGAGAATCTGCAAGAACAGCAGCAACGTCTCCAAAAAGAGCAAAATGGATTAGAAATCGCAGCTGACGATTTGCTACACGCGAGAGAGGAATTAACGGATGACAATGGAGACTTATCAAGAAAAGTCGACAAGTTGGAGAAGGAAAAAGGTAGTTTAGAGGAAGAAATTCAAAGAAAGAGTAAAGAGATATTTGAATTGCAAGAAAAGTTCTTAAACGGCACTGATGCTGTTGATATACTCCATGATTTACAAGAACAAGTCAACGATTTGGAAAAAGAGAAACACGAACTGTCTGAGAAATGTCTTAATTTACAAGGCGATATCACTGCTATCAATGGAGAAAAAAGAAGTCTCGGGGATGAAAATGATGAATTGAGGAAGGAAAATGGTAAAATGAGAAAAGAGAATGGAAGTTTAGAAGAAGAAGTTGAAGAAAAGACAGATGAAATATCGAGATTACAAGAAAATATCGTGCGCGGCAGTGGTGCAGAAGAGATACTTGATGATCTACAACAGAAAATCTTGAATCTCGAAGAAGACAACAAAGATTTGAAGAAGCGATGTATGAACTTAGATTCAGAGCAAAAACACGACAGGTTCTCTGTAGAGAATGGATTACAAGACGGAAATAAACGACCGAAACAAGTAAACAGCGAGCAAGAGAAAGAAATCAGTGATCTAAAGAAGGAATTGTTGCAGGGTTGTGATGAAGCAGATTTACTACAGAAAATGCAAAATGAAATAAGTTCTTTGAAAGAAGCCAAGGAAGATATCGCTAATGAGTGTGTCAACCTGAGGAATGAAAACGAACAACTGTCAAACGAAGTGGACGCCATTAGTGGAAACTTAGGTACGTTACATGAAGAAATCGAAGATTTGAGAAGCGATAATGAATCAAAAGATGGTGAAATCAAACAGTTGCAAAAAGCACTTGTTGAAGGTAGCGGTAGTGAGGAACTTTTGAATGAACTTCAAGAAAAATTACAGCAGGAGAAAGCGAGAAACAATTATTTAGAAAAAGGGACATTTGTTAATGGAAACGAGAAAAAATTAACCGATTTGAAGGAAGAAAATATTCATCTGCAAGAACTTAACGATGAAAAATCAAAGGATATCGAAAAATTACAACACGATTTGGTTCAAGGATCGGGCGCAGAAGACGTTTTACAAGAGATGCAACAAAAAATACGCGCTTTAGAAAAAGAGAATCGAGAAGTTCAGGAAAAATCTAACAGTAATGTGAATCTTGACGAAGACACCAGTACAGAATCGCTTGAGAAACAAGTAGAAGAGTTACAGAAAGAGAACGAAAATATTTCGGACGAGAATAACAGAAAACAAGTTGAGATATGTGAACTGCAGCGGAAACTGGATTCGGAAAACCAACGTTGCGAAGATAAAATTAATGAACTACAGAGAATGATGGTGGACGGGTCCGGTGCAGAAGAAATAGTTCGAAGATTACAAAACGAAAGAGATGATTTAAAGAACGAAATAAAGAAACTGGAAGATACCATTAAGACAAGAGAGAAAGACAACAAAGATGAGATAATAGAATTGGAAAATGAGAAAGATCATATTGAAAAAGAAAATAACGATGAAAAACAACAGTTGCAAAAGAAACTAGGGGAAGGAACAGGGAGTGAAAGGATAGTAGACGAACTACAAGAGAAATTAAAAGAGTATGAAGAGCGAGATAAAGAGAACACGTATAGAGAGGAAGAAGAACCTGAGCTGAAAAAGCAACCACATAAAGAGGATCCACAAAGGAAAGTTGAAGTTCTGGAAGAGAAATGCCAAGGACAACGTGCTGAAATAGAACGCTTGTTAACATCTCTGGTTGACGGAAACGACAACGAAGATCTTGTACAAGATGAAATTAAGAAACTAGAAATAAGAAATGGTGAACTGGAAACAGAAATGGAAACAGTCAAACACGAGCAAATACAAGACCAGGAGAGGGTTACAGACGGTGAAGATAAGAAAAGACTCCTGGAAATAATTGCCGCACTTCACCATGAGAATGATAAGCAGAAAGATACGATTACTAGACTACAACAGATGTTAGCCTCCGGAAGCGGGAGTGAAGATCTGGTTAAGGAACTACATGACGAAATTGATAATTTAGACGAGAGAAATAAGGCTTTGACTGAAGAAAATAACGAAGCAGAGAAAGAAATCGGTCACCTCCAGGCGATGAGTAACGCTTTACAAAATAAGAACAAGGAGATGGCGAGAGAAATAAAAAGATTACAAAAAAGGCTGGCATCTGGTGCAGGTAACGAAGAGTTGACCGAGCAAGAAAGACGAAGTTTAGGATTTGAAAATACTGGATTGAGTGAAGCAGAGAAGCGTCATGTGATCCATCAAGACGCGCCAAAGGAACGTCAAAAAGTGTTGAAGGAAGAAACAGTGGCGGAAAGTATTTCACAAGAGATACAAGGCCAAGAATTTGAAAAATCAGATAAAGATTTGAAGAAGATGCGAGAAGAAACAGATGGTTCTGACACAAATGAAGAGCTGCAGAAACTTCAAAACAAAGCTAAGATGCTGGAAAAAGAAAACGAATCAAAGACGAATGAAATAAATCGTCTACAAAGAGCTTTAGTTGAGGGAACAGGCTGCGAAGACGTTGTGCGGGATTTGCAAGATCAATTACAAGAAACAACTAAAGAAGTGGAGGAGTTGAAGGGTGTCGTTGTTGCAAAGGAAGATCTTGAGAATAAGGTCGGATATTTACAAGAGGAAAATAGGGAAAAACAGAATACGATTGATTGTCTTCAGCAACAACTTGACCAAGGAACTGGAGGAGAAGGTATCTTAGGAGAATTACAACAGCAGGTGAGGAGTTTGGAAGCAAGGAATAAAGAACTGCAAGCAACGGTGGACGAAGAAGATGAAAAATTATCCGATGGTTGCCAAAGCGATGTTGTTAAACATGAGAGGGGCTTGACAAATGTGGAAATTGAATTGGAAAAGGTGAAAAAGATAAGGAAAGAAGATGAGAAGAAAATTGAAGAACTTCGCAAGAAATTAATAAGCGCTACTGGGAGCGAAGAGGAACTGAGTGAACTGGCAGACAAGTTGAAAACATCTCAAGAGCAAGTCAAGGAATTAGAGGAACAGTGTTTTGATTTGAAAGAAACTTGTGAAAAGTTGAAGGATGAGAACAAAGCTATGTGTAACGCTAGAAGTGACTCGTTTGATAAAGAAAAGCTGCTATCTTCACGTAGTGGTCAAGTGAGAACCGAAAAAGTACCATACGATGAAAAATATTCATCTGAGTTTCCCGAAGAAGTTTCATCTGATGGATTGAATGTAAAGGACCTGGAGAATCAGTACTCGGGGGGTCTTAGCAACGAAGAGTGTCTAGCAATGTTTCCTAAGGTTGTTGAAGAACGCGATCATTGGAAAGACAAGTATATGGTACTGAGGAAGAAAGTCGGTGCACCGTTTGTAGATATGATACCCGAGGTCTGCGCAGAGCAGGCAGATCTGGAGGAACAGAGAAATGACGTGTTATTCAGGCTTGATCAAGTCAAGAATGAACTGGGAAAAGAGTCATCTCCCGTTGTGAAAAATATTTCAGCCAGCCACAAGATTCGTAGTGAACTAGAGGAAGTCGATGGACAGATTGTGGATATGAAGGAACGACTAGATGAAATTAGGAAACTACAAGAGCGTAATGAAATATTGGTGAAACAAGAAACCGCCTTAAGGCATTGTTTAGATGATTTAGAAACAAGTGGTGTACAATTGAACGACAAAAATGAGAAAAACATGGACGAAAAAGTGAAGAAAGTTTGTGAAGAGGTTGCTTCTGCTTTGGCAAAGTCGGACGAAGTAATGGAAAGTGGCGACACTGATCGACATTTGTTGGATGAAAAAATTAAGATAACGGAAGAGATAACAAAACTGGAACAAGCTATCAACGAACTACAGCAACCTTCATATGAAACAGATATTGAGAGTGAACCTACTGTTCGAACCGGAAAAATATCCAGGGAAAAAGCAGGTCAAAGTGTCACGAGGTCGAAACCAACCAATCAAGTATCAGATCTTAACACACGTGATGCCACTCAAAATGAACTTCAAAAGATTGCTAGGGAAGTGGACAATATCAAATCATCGCTTGAGGCTTCCACGGAAGCGACAAAGAAAGACTACGCCACTCTGATCAATCTTGTAAAAGAGAAGTCGAGATTACAAGATGAAATTACAGCAGCGGACGAATCACTGGGTCAGCTTGGTAAACGAGATTATGAGAATTTGGTGAAAGAGCGAGCGAAACAAGAAAAGGTTGCGAAACGTTTATTAGAGTTGGCACAAGAGCAAGAAAATACCCAGACTGAACTTAATGAGCTGAGTGAAGAGATAAAAGCCAAACAAAACGAAGTGTTGAGAAATCTTGACGGAAATCCTCCAAAAAGGGCATCGTCGAAAACTGGTAGCGCTGCGGAAGAGGATAGTCATGGAGATTCTGCTACTGGTGTTTCTTCAACGGATGAAAGTTTGGGAGAGTCAAGCACGAAGAAAAGCAGAGTTGAGAAACTTCCAAAGACCGAAAGTAGCGTATCGCTTGTTGAGGAACTTGGCTCTCTTATGCAGAGGAAGAGTAACCTTGGTGCACGCCTGGAGTCATTAGGAAAGGAGATAACTGCGCAATCGTACAAAGTAGAAAAGTCCTTACTTGGTGCTACTACACCCGGGATATCATCGGGGGATTCAAGCCCGCGAGGGGTTAATCTTGGTGCAAGTTACACGTCAATTGATGACCTGAGTCGCAGTCAGATCTCATTATTTGACCAGAGTGGCTTGGTAGATGAGTTGAGTTTAGCAACTAAGATTGTGAAAGATGAACGGATTAAAAGAAAGTGTTCACGGAAAGCACCAATGGCAAGGTTATTGAAAGAGAAAGCAGTTTTGGACAAGAAGTTGAAGGAACTCGAGGGAAGGACGATTGTACAAAATGCTAAAATACGAAATTCGTTACGTGAAAACAAGAATCCTGATCACGCTAAGAAGAAATTCATGGAGGCAGTTGTGGAACGTGATAAAACTCAGCAAGAACTTGACAATATCCTCAGCAAGATTGAAGAATGCGAGCAACAAAATAACGAATTCCCTAGCAAAGAAGAGAGGAAGGAGGCGAATAAAGTTGCAGGGGGTAAATCTCTGAGTAAGAATGATAAAAGACGTTTATTATCTCAGAGAAGAAGTCTTGGCACCCAGTTGGACGAAGTTCAGGGAAAAATAGAAGAAATTACTTTAGAAGAAGAGGAAGGCCTAGAAGATTTCCCAGAAATGGGAGAGATTGAAAGTTTCGGAAAAGCAATGGAACGATTACAAGAATTGTTAGCTAGGGAAGCTATGTTGAAGCACAAGGCAGGAGGAACTGTTGAAAAGAAAAATAAACTGGATGAAAAGCGCGAAAGTAGCGTTGAAAGGAAAACGGAATCGCGAAATCAGAAGGCTGCGGAAGCCGACATTGATGCGCCATATTCAGGTTTAGTTGAAGTACTCCGAGAAGAGAAGGGGAATAAAATACAGCGATTAAACGATATCGAGGATCAAATCAACTCAGGAAAGATAGGAGATGATGGACCAAGGACTCGAAACTTGAATGAAAAATTAGATTTATTGCTGAAGGATGTACGTTTGTCACTGAAAGAGGTTGAAAACAAGAAACAATCTTCGTCTCTCCCTTTGACGACGAGTTTAGAAGCTAAAGAGTTAGATTTGACAAGGGAATTGGACGAATTAACAGATAAGAAGGAAGAGTTGGAAAAGAAACTACAAGGCGTTGAAAAATCTCTGGATAACATTGATGACTCACAAGAGGAGTTGTTGAAAAGAAGCGATAACTTCACCGAGCTTCAAAATAAACAAAACGCGTTGGAAAATAATTTGCAGGAGATAGAACACAAAATACAGACAAGAAAAGCATGGGCGCATGGCGATAGTACTGAAACCATGGGCACGATAGTTGATGGCGTAGCGCCTGAGGAAATTGATGAGGAATTAGCGGAATCTTATGGAGATATTTTGAAGAAAATGGAAGAAGAAGAGATGAATATGGCGGATCTAATGAAAGAGTTTAAGACTACACAAGATACTCTGTCGAAAGAGCGGGAAATCACGGGAGAGTTGTTGGATTTGATCAAATCGAGAGTTGGTGATGAGTTACTAACGGCGTTGACTGGTGAAGGGTTGGTTAGCCCAATGGCAGAAACCCCGGATACTAAGAATATAGGAGTTACAGTGGAAGATGTGATCGAAGATTATAAGAGAATGAATGAAATAAGTTGTGAAGAAAACCAACGATTGATTGGCATGTTGGAATCTCTGAGAAAGAAGTTGGATGAAGATTTGTTCAATTGCATAGTTGGCAAGAATACGGAGAACATTGATGTTGATAAAATGACGGAATTATCCAATATTCTTGAGAATAATAGAACATTATTTGATCAGATCAGGACCACGGAAGCTAACGATGTCGCGGAAAAGTTAAGCGACGCTAACGCAGCATTAGAAGAGTTGAAAAATGAGAGAGAGCAACTGTTAAAAGATTCAGAAAGAATGGAAAAAGTTGAGAAAGAAAACGAAGCTTTACATGAAACAGTTGAACATTTGCAGCAAAAAGTGGAGGAATTGATTGGAGAATTGGAAGAGTTGAAAAATAGGAAGGGATCGACAGAGCACACTGTTATTAAAGAGGACAGTGAGACAAAGGTGGAGGGTGGAAAAGGTCAGGGCGGCGACGAAGGGAAAAAGAGGGAGAGAATCGTCGAGAGCATAGCTAAAGAAGAGAGTAAGTTGGTCTTTGGGGCTTCACCCCAATCAGGAGCTTATAGCGAGGAAGGTGTGATGACAGACGTGGAAGAAGTGCTTTCACGAGAACGTTTTCAAGAACTTTTTGAGGAGAATGCTGTTTTGAAGGAGACATTGGATCTCTTGGAAAAAGAGAACAACGAGTTGACACCGACACTTGACCAGTTAAGGAAAACGGAAAAAGATCTGGAAGACGAAGTGGAGTATTTAAGAAAGGAGAATGATGATTTAATATCCACCATCAAGAAATGCGAAGAGCAATCTGGTGTTGATCAAGGAGAACTAGAGCGTTTGCGTAGTGAATATAATGAGATCAAATCCGCCAATGCGCAACGCGTTGATTCGTTGTCCGAGGAATTAGAAGGACTCAGGGAAGAAAAGAAGAAAATATCAGAAGAATTAGAGTCATCAGAAAAGAGAAACAACGAAGTAATAGAAGCAAACGAGGAGTTGAAGAAGAATATTGAGTCGTTGATAATGGAAGTCGGGGAAATCACGGAAAAAAGAGATGGTGTCATTGAAGAAATGAAGTCTTTAGGGAAGCAGAACGAAGAATTGCTATCGAAGAAAGACGATCTGGAACAGAGTATGGAAGTTCTGAAGAAAGATCTGAATGATCTTCAGGAAGGGAGGACAGGGATAGATGATGATTTAAACTCATTGAAGAAAGCAAACCAGGATTTACAACTTGCATTAGAGCAAAGCCGAAGCGAAGAAGAGCATGTTAAAACTGAGGTAGATCAATTAAAAGCCAATTTGGATGATATTACCAACGAACTGAATGCGTTACGCGAAGAAAAGAAACTGGTATTTGAAGAAAAACAAGGTTTAGAGAAAAATATGGAGTCTCTCACGGAAGAAGTCGAAACATTGACCAAGGAAAAAGGTGAAATTGTTTGTAAACTTGAATCTATACAGGAAGAGAACGGTGCCTTATTGTCAGAAAAAGAGAAGTTAGAAGAGAGCATCGGATGTTTGACAAAAGAGATTGATCAAGTTACCGAAGAGAAAGTAACGGTGATGGATAAAGTGGTGAGTTTGGAAAAGGAAAACAATGGATTACAATCGGAGAAAGAAAATCTAGAAGAATCTATGGAAGCATCAAGAGAAATGTTAGAGGACCTCACTGAAGAACATTCAAACATAGTAGAGGAATTGGACCATTTGCAAAACAAAAACGATGAATTGCAATCAGAAATAGAACAGCTGAAAAGAAAAGAAGTTGAGCTTCTTGGTGAGAATAAATCGTTACTGAAAGAAAAGAATGATTTACTTCTGGAGAATCGGGGTTTAGAAAAGAATTTAGAAAGTTTAATGAAAGATTTTGATAAATTGAAAGCAGACGAAGAAATGACTGCAGTTAAAATGAATGATTTACGTGTTCAAAATGATGAACTAATTTTAGCAAAACAGGAGCTGGAAAAAAGACCGTTATTGGAAGAATTACAACAAGTTAAGGATGAGAAAGCGGATATTGTTGGTTATATTGAGAAAGAACTCCACGGCAAAGTAACAACTGGCGTTAAAGAAGCATTAGAAGACTATAACAAGCCTTTAGAAGATTTAGAGAAAGAAAGCACGTTATTAAGAGAACAATTTGAGAACTTAAAGAACGTTATTGGTAAACCATTGAGCGATAAACTACTTCAGTTACCTACCAAAGATCAGCAAATGCTCCACGATACATATACTATTCCACAATGCGTGCAGGATATTAGCAACGGAAATGTAACTGTTGCCAAACTCCTGGAACAGTTTGAAAAAGGCCAAGAATTAGTGAAGAACCGATTAGGGGCGGACTTATTTGCTGCACTCTCAGACGAACAACTGGCAGATGGGAAAACTCGGTTGAAATGCTTCGATGATATGCAGAAAGGAGAGAAAAATTTAGGAGATATTTGTCAAGGTTATGAAGATATCATTGACGAACAAGAAGAGAAGATAAAAGCATTGGAAGATGAGAAAATTAAATATGAGATGGTGGACGCGAAAGACGCAAGTAAGTACACCTACCATCAACGTGAAAGACAGTCACATAATTATCCATATGGTAAACTCTTGAAGCTTCCCTCAACCGTGTGTGGGAGGTCGGAGACGTCCATCCTATCTATTTACTATTAATACTTTTTTTCTGCTCACAAACTTTTCAGACATCATAGATAGTAGCAAAGATGATACCGATGTAAAGACAGACGGAGTTCAAGATGTTATTGAATCTTTGGAACGAGAAGATACCGACATTGCTGATGACTATGAAGATCTGATAAAACAAGTTATGGAACATCGTAAAGAAATCGAGGATGCGGACGAGTTACTGCGTGAACAGAAACAACAACACGAACGAGAGAAGACTGCTTTATTGGAAGGATTCCAACAAGAAAAAAATGGCAGTGAACGACAGTTTGAAGCTGAAAGGCAAACAATGGCCGCCACGATGGAGAAACTTGTCAATGAAATAGTTCATCTCAAAGAGGAACGGAAAGAAATACGGAAGAATAACCGTGTGGAGAAAGAAAAAATACAAAATGAGCTGGAAAACGAAAGGGATGCCTTGTATAATAATATAGAAAAAATAAAGAACGATATACAAGAAAAAGCGGATAAAACAGTTCTGGAGAATTTGGAAAATGAAAAACGATTGAATGAGCAAAGGGAGAAAGGGTTTGAAGACGTCGTTGCACGGTTGAAAAAGGAGAGACAAGGACTAATGGATAAGTTACAGGAGGCAGAGAAAAGCTTAGAAGAAATTCGTTCAACAAAGCAAGACAAGACGCTTCCGTGTTTGAAGGAGAACGAAGACAAAATGAAGAAAGAAGTTGAAGAGAAGTTGACTAAAGAGAAAGAAAAGTTCCAGGAAACTCTTGAGGAATTACGGAAAGAAGTTGAACGTTTGCAAGACGAAAGGAACAAGACACTTGGTGAGATTTCCAAACAAAATGGGACGACGCAAGATAACATGCCTGAAAGCAGCTTAGAAACATTCAAAAAGTTGGAATCAGAATTCCGGAAGAAACTTCAGGCAGAGAAGACAACGTTAGAAGGACGTGTGAAAGAGTTACGGGCCGAGAAGGAGGAATTGAATCGAGAAAAACAAGAAATAAGGTTAAACATGAGGAAACAGCGTTTAGAAATGAGTAAGAAGTATGAAAAAGAGAAACAGGAGTTGACAGAAAAATATAGAAATGAAATGAAATCACTGCGAAGTAAACTACATGAGAAAACAGAAGCTAAGGTTTGTTATTGAATACGTTTTTTGACCTCAACACTTTTCAATGTGTTCCCGACTTACTTACTACTCATGTAGCTACTTGAACTATATACATATAGTTATATCAATAGGTTTTGTCTTTTTTAGCCCAATACAAACGATATTGCCAAATCATTCTCAAGTATTCAAGAACTACAGCGCAATTTACGTGAAAAAGACGCGAAACTAAGACAATATGAAGTATTTTTCCGAGAACTGAACCAGGAAGCGACAAGCGTAATTCAAAAAGATTAAATATTAATACATTTGTATATGGTTAGTATGTTTTATATTTATATATATAGATAGTTTTATATATGGTTTTCTTATCTTACAAATTAATCAAGGGTATGCAACCATGGTGTCTAAATAGCAC
>FXAL01011326.1:0-10505 GCA_900177555.1 Renilla reniformis
GAAAAGCATATTACAGGTAGTAGAATCATGAATAATCAACCTCGCAAGAATCATTGGTTCAAATTTGATCACCAATTCCTTTAGCTACTGCGGAAATTATCTGAACCAACAATGCTGTGTGTTATATTACGTCATACACAACTACTATGTCCTTACTATGCTGCCTTGCCAAAAATATCAAGAGCATTCATAAAGGTACCTATGCAGCAGCAGAAGCAGCCAGATAATAATAACGGCAGCAAGCAGTACAAGAGAAACCAATGACATAACTATGTTTTGCTATAGAGGATGGTGCGAATGTGGTCAAGTGGTGAGGAGCATGTACGGGTCATGGCATTTATCTCACTGACAAAACTCTTCAAACTCATCCCGCAAACAATGACAGATTTTGCAGTCAAGGTTCATGTGACACTAACTTCTGAACACAAATCATTTTCTCTAACATCTAGTAATCTTTCAATTCTAGCAACTGTATACAAACTTTGTGAAGAATTGTAAATTTACATCAGCAAGTACATTACCTGTGATAATCTTCATGCAAAACTCTCTAGTGGAAGTTTTCAGTCAGGATCCTTCAGCCACCTATCAACAAGGCTTTGTTTATATCAGACAACTTGCTATTCATCTAAGAAATGCTCTTGTTCAGAAAAAGAAGGTAGGATGAGTGTTTTTCCAATCAAGTTGAGAACACATAGACTGACCAAGATGTTTATTTCAGGATTCCTACCAGTCTGTTTATAACTGGCAATTCATTCATTGTCTTCATCTATGGTGCCGTGTTGTCAGTGAGGTGAACACTACCATACTGGAACCACTGGTTTACCCACTGGTACAAGTAACAATTGGTGTGATAAAGTAAGTTGTTAAGCTGAAATCAAAATGAAGATTGTTTATAGTTTGTTTTATGATTATTTAGGTCTCTCTAACATTATTTACAATATTTTTTTGGATGATTATTGAACATGGAAGTTGAAAAAAAGTGACATCAAATCAGGAAATGCAACTAATACCTAGTTTTTCCTTGCTTTACCCAAGATGATCTTCTCCACTGATTAACAATATTGTGAATCATCTTGAAATAACCTAAATGAATAAATGAACGAGCTCTATTCAGTATAAAAAATGTTAAAATTAGACATGCAACAGTCAGTGTATCTAACTTCTTTCCAGGCTCAACCCAACACAGAGATATTATCCACTAAGATTTCATTGTATTCGTTTCCTCAACATAGTAGCACGGTCAACTGGGAAGTTTATACCTGTTGCTTCATTTTTATTGGATGTAAGTTATTCTTTATTGATACCATCCCAACATGGTAGTTCCTGTAGTGGTGTACTTGATATTCTGAAGATGCAAACTGTTTTAGATCCTACATGCAACAGATTTCAAGAAAGAAACGAAGCAATCAACAGCACAAACGGCTGATTTTTCTTGTATTTTAAAAGTATCAAAAACACTGTTACGCACGCGTTCATTCCAGGTCCGGTGAAATAATAATTTGAGAATTATTCAAATTACTTAATTACCAATTAAACTTCTAATTGATTCAATTTCTTGCTGCAGGATTCAGTTGTTGATCATATTATAGAATTATTATTGGAACATTTATCTGTGCATGCATATTCTATTGGTTTTCCCGAACTAGTCTTCCCTTGTGTAGTCAAAGTAAGAATGAGTTTGTGGAGTTTACCACTTTTATTTGACCACGCCCGTATGGAATATACTTCTTTTTCGCTGTTTTTAGATGAAACAATTCATGAAGACGTCAAAAAATGCTCGACTTTGTAAACAATTGAAACAGATTATCGAAAAGGTTTCAAGACATACTTTAACGATGATCAATAATCATGATTTTTTTCTGGTTATCAAAACTACATTTAATTTTTTCTCAGATTGAAGAGACATCTCAGGAAGTGACAACGCGGAGATCAACTGTCTCTTTCTGTCCCAAAGATATCGAGGAAGTTGTAAGAAGTATTAAAGATTATATGTAACAATATTAAAGATTGTAACTAGAGTTTTTGTCGCAGGATAAGTGGGTGAAGGAATATAAAAAAACGCCGAACGCGATTGTAACGTTTTATAATCGATGGAAAAGTTTGAAAAATCATTTACCTAAACAAGTAAGTCTCCTTTGGTCTTTTCATTTTACCATTGCTTGTTTTTCACAACGAATTATTTCTATAGGAAATAAAAGATGATGTCATCAGTGAACAAGAAGTGGAAGTCAAATCAAATCCACCAAAAAAACAAAGAACAAAGTCTGAAATGAAACAAGCAACGAAAAAGAAAGGTCTACAGGAAAGCCAGGATCATAAAACTGTGAAGTTAATGGACGATGTTGAAGAAAAAGAGGATATTGTTGAAGATTTTAGATTTTCTGATTTGGAAGATTAACTAACATAGCTAATTTATTATCTAATAAAGCTGTTTATATAAAAACAGATGTATTTTATGGCAATTCTTAATAATTAAAAAACATTGTTGTGTCACTTATTTGAGCTCCATTGCGTTCACCAACACATCTTTAAACTTCAATAAATTAGTGGCTGTTTTCTCAGCTAGGAAGTAAAAACGAAGTAGTTAAATATCATAGAGTCAATGACCATGGTTTGCGAAGAACGGGTGGTACCTCGTAAGTTCTGGTTTAACCACTGTATTGCTTTAAAAGCACCACCATTCCTTGCTCTCTCGTAATAATCAACAGCTAGGAAGTTTGCCCAACCGCCAAACTTTTTACGACAACTGAGAAGTTTTTGCTTGATTTTATCAAAATCGTTCAGACACAGATTAACAAGGTTTGGAATAGTTGTAAAATAATTAATTAGAACAATTTTACGTTCGCTTCCATTGCCTTCTGATTCATTCCTCTCAAAACATTCCTGGAAAACAATAATTAATCGTTATCACCAGACCAATAGTGATCAGTAATTGATCTATTATTATCACCAATCATTAGGTAATCAAACTAATTAATTAGAAAGGGTTAAATATCACATACCTGTGTGTTTTGACTGCGACTTCCATATCGATTTTCTATTACGTAACTCCACATATTATTTTCACTATAAGGAAAACCGTCGGAGCTTGCGCTGTTGGAAACGACTAAGCGATGGTTAGATGTGACCATATGTAGTAGACTGGGCCATTCTTTGGATTTCGAACCATACCATGTGTGCGGTAGAACGTAATGTGAAATATTCGCTTGTTTGAAAACTTCAGCTAATAATGAAGAATTACGAATATAATCTTCAAAAATGATTGTAACAATTTCTTGTGGATGATCTTCTAAGAATCTTCGAATGTCAATTAGAACGTCGACTAGGTTAGAAGAGCCGTTCCAAAAACAGCTAGCATGACATAAACGAATGTCCGCTTTGTTCCACCCTGGAAAAAGAAAAACAAACCCGGCTATAGCACTGACAGCACTGAAGTTACACTGACCACGTGCCTCAAAAATGACACACCTGGATAGATGTCCAACATAAAGCCCCTGACGCCATCGTTCAGTTGCTTAGCAACATCAAATCTTTGATTGCGTGCCCATAAAGCAAACTGCCTTCCATAACTGTAGGAATTATGGGTGACCAAATATGCCACATGGTTATATGGTCTTTGCATATCCTATAACTGAACATGTTAGCAGAGCGACCAGGCTTGTAATTTATGTCAATTTATATCATTGCACCTGATTGGTCAATGCTGGTACTTGCGTCATCTGGCACGTGGCCAGTGGTGAACCACATAGTGTACACGATAATCCTCGGGAACAGCCGTAACCTATCGAACAAGGTTCGTTCTCTCCACGCGGGGCGTGGTAACATCTTTGTAATCCCGGATGACAGGATAATCCACGATGGCATGGGTAACCTGCACTACAAGGCTCGCCTGCGTGTCTTGGATGATGATAACAAACCTGGGACCCTGGAGAACAACTCAGGCCAGAGGTGCAACCATAGCCAAGAGAACAAGGCTGGTGCAGGCCACGTGGACTATTGTAACATCTTTGTATGCCTGGTTGACAACTCAATCCTGTACTACAAGGCTTTGTAAGATGACAACGCTCATTGTACGACGATAAACGTGTGCATCGTTGGCGAAACGCTTCACAGATGAACGGTTGACGACATTGACAGAATACGGAACATCTATCACCAAGCCGCCCATTATGATTACCACGAGAACAGGAGAAAAGCCATGCGTAGATCACTTGTACTTCTCCAAGGAAACACAAAAGATGAAGTAAAAAACACAAACGCATCGAGATAAGTATTAGACTATTACGATACACGCCTTCACTCGCGCGTGAATTACGCTCGGTCTTTCCTGCATAAATTACGCCTTCTTTAGCATAATGCGCGTCATCGTTTTCATAGAATATTTGTAGTAGTATAAAAAACGCTGGATTTATACTTGTTATATTTCATATAATGCTGTACTACTGACATTGTTTATGATTATGTGTGACAGGTGTTTATCACGATGAGCTATAAAAAAGTATTACCTGACACATACATCCAGAGTTTTTTTCCTATCAACTCGAGACGACTATATAGTGATCAGGTAAAAATATATGTCTATCTCAGCTAGAGGGCACGCCTCAGTGACTCAACTTTGATTTTAGAACGAATTACACGCTACATAGAATAGTTCACATCATGGAACATTTGCGTTTTTGCTTCGGTTTTCTACTCGATGTTCTTATGTCAATTGGGCATCCAATCATTATAAATTGTATCAAATCATTAGGCAACGGTAACTGGTTCACGTCACTCAGTTTTACGTGCTTTAAAATAACGATGCGACACAGGTTTTTCAAAGACTTATCCACTAAAGGAATATCATAAAATAGAACATCGTATTTGGATATATCTTGCGTGTATTCTCTATCATGGAACGTGCTCATTGCGAGCTTTGTCCCGCATGTTGAAAACATCGGAAACAACCAACGCAGCCACGCTAAGTGTTCTTTAAAAGGAACACAGGCAATTATTTCATGATCCACAGCGTTTATAAGAATACAAACACCTTGTTGACCATCTGGTAAATGACCAACAACCGTTAAATAACGACCATCACAGGAATATTTGATAGGATTTTCTAAAGGATTTCTATAATGTTCCTCAACAAAATGACAACATTTCAATGATTCTAATTGTATTATACTCCCTTCTTCTGATGTAACATTCCAAAAACGAACTTCCATTTGTTTCGTCATTAACGCAACCTCGTATTCACCTTAACGCAATTAAGAACACTTAGAGTAATATTTAGACATAAAGTGCACAATTAGGAATGAATCATCCTATATATTAGAAGTTAAGTCAAGATACTACAATGTTTCATTTCATCGCGGGGTTATTGGTTTTTGAATAATTGGTAGAATACAGTATTTCTTCATGTCAAGTGCGCGTATGTATCTGTAATTGATAGTCTGATATACCTACCTCCTGAAATAGTGGCTGGATTGAGAGCTATCCCGACAGGGGAACACTTCACGAATGATTTCCCCGGATAACTTTTCTCAAATAAACGTTCAGCTGGATCAAGTTTGAAAATCATCAAAGTTGGCGTCTCTCTTTTCTCCGCATAAAGCTGAGCAAACACTTCAGGGCCAAACACGACCACATAATTACCATCTGGTGTTAGTTGACAGAAAAATGACGGTTCACGCTTGCAGCAGCCAAATCGACCTGTGATGCCAAAGTTGCCATAGTAACCAAAAGTTGATAAAATACCCATGGTAGATACGACCTCGTGTCCAGTGTTACTATAAACAACCATTTCATGTCCTCCTTCCATTTCTCTAGCAAACATACATATTGATATCAAGCCATCACCAGCCAGTAATTGTAATACTTCTGGTATTCTGTGACCATGCATCTTTAATAAGAAATCATATTCCTGATCTAATTGTTCCTGTCCACGTGACTGTAGTTCATTATGTAGGCTTGTCATAGCTGTGTTGACAGAAGTAGAGAGACGACGGTCAAAATTTAATGAGGAGAAATTGGCGTCATTGTAATGTTGTTGCAAACATGGTTCAATAAAATAACATGATAATAAACTTGCATCAATAACCTGAAATAAAATATACGCCTTTTACATCAGCCTAAAAATATTTGATTGTTGCAAAATAATTCAACGAAGGAATTATCGTTCCCAGTCTCTGGTAACATCTACCGTTAGACGTTACCATGACGTCGTAAATAGTAAACCTCGCTCGTGCTACTCTTTACGATCATGCGTCCGGGGATGGACAGCTCTTTTCCGGTAATGGGATAATTACCAGAAATACACAATAATTCTAAATAAATATAAGCTGTAAAATATCTGATAATTGCAATGTTTCTAGTTTCATATGAGATATTATACGATCAACAATTCTCGCAATAGATCATACTTAAAGCAACACATCATGTTTTATTTTTACACTTGACTTCAAACGAGATTCATGGTGTACATATACCTTCGTTTGTGTGCTTTTCTTTCTTGACAACCAATTTCTCCCGCGTAGACTCGAAGACATATTGAACTATATATTTACAAGCATGCATCAGGGGGGAGGTATGATTAAGCTAAATGTTTTGACAGCTGCTTCTATTGGGATACCAAGGAGTAACAGGGTATATTTGGTGATCTCTAGCTGAGAAAAACAATTTTCAGTAAAAATAGTTTTTCCTATGGAAATAAATGCAAATAAAAGCTATCGTTTGTTTTATTTTCTCAAACAAATTGTATACATACTAATAGTCTGTTATACAATATATTAATTAACATTTATTTTTCGAATATTCCATGTATCAATTACTACCGTGTTCATCATAACACATACAAGGGAATTTCACAATTATCGCCGCCAAAATCATACGGACAAATGCAAAAATACCCTCCGTTACTTTGGTTCAAACAATCACCTCCGTTAAGGCATGGGTCCGAGGCACATCCCTTGGGTGGGGGGGCTGAAAAAATAATATCATGAATATTAGAATTAAAATTTTGAAATAAGGATAAATGATCATTTTTAAAAATTGGGAAAACTAACCTACAGTAGTTGTCGTTGTCGTTGTTAAAGGTTCTGTTGTAGGTCTTATATCGTCTGGAAAACAACAATGACCAATTTCAGTACAATTTGATTCCAACTAATTCGAAAATCAATCATGAGGTTGAATATCAATTATGACGTCATAAACAATGACGTAACGACATCAGTAGAGTAAGCAGTTTGACAGTAGAACGTTCACGAAAATTTTCTCCGGGATAGGTCATTTCTCCGGGTAAATGATACAAGCGCAAACGTTCACTGGAGCTGTTCTATAGCCAAACCGCGCATGTGCAGTATTCCGGAAAAAACTCCTATGTGAGGAAAATTTTCTTGAGTGGAAACGAGCCTTAGTTCAAATGATGGACATTTATATGAAGTCCTTTCCACCGCACAATTGTCTGCAAAACAGTTTTCCATGGTAAAGTTCATGGAAAAACTTGTCCAAAACCATGGGTTTTACCTTCTGCCAGTTTATAAATATAATTGTAATGGGCTTCTCCGATACATTCATTGTCATCATCGTCAGAACATTGCTCATAATTTGGCGTGTGACTCCAGCACCAGTCATTATCTCGACGTCCAAACGTTGTCTCATTCTTATTATCTCCTGACCAGCATTCACCATAAAATTGAAGACCAAAGTATTGATATCCCCTTCTTTTTACTTCTTCAGCACAACTAAAGAATATCATAATTCTATAATTAGTCATCAGAAGGCACTCCAACCGGAGCCATCAACTTTTCAACGTTCTTTTTGTTTTGAAAATATCAAAACAAATCACCTCAAAGTGGTTCATATTCAGAGTTCAAAGATGAAATATTGTCACTGCGTTAGTTTGGTTTGATTTTATTGTCATCACTTTTTGATCCAGTTAACTATGTCGGATATCTAGCTTGGCTGCAATCCTACTATATATAGCTAGCTTAGATCATAATTTATCATAATTTTCTTACCGACACGCGAATTCTTCTAAATAACGATTCCATGCTTCGCCTACCCAGGAAATATTTCCACGTGCGTTCAAAACCTCCGTATTCAACGGTCGTTTATGATTGTATCCATATGAACCTTTATCGTGGAAACAACCTTTTTTGATATATTTGACAGAACAGGACGCAGCCATGCACCAGTTGTCTTCAAGGAATCCAATGAAAAATAGATTGAAAAAAAAACACGCCCTTATTTTCAAAATTCTACCCGCAGCTATCCTACTCCTACTTGTAAACTACATTTATGAAGAGAAACTGTAATTATTGTATATTTACCTTGAGTTGCCACATAGATAAAGAGGAACGTGAAGAACACGACCATTTCTGTTCTATTCATTCTCAATGTAGTAACGGTGTAGATGATAATTACTAATTAGAACACCACAGCATTCTGGCTGTTTTATATAGAACGTTTAATTAATTCTGTAGCTCCGAAAAGCTGAATAAATACGCCAGTTTTGAGGACGCGGTAAGGAAATTATGTATTGTCCTTTGTAGGTCGCCTTACTCAGACAACAAACATGAGTACTAAACAATTATTAGATCTAATAAATATGTTTTATTTGTGAACAGATGTTTAACCAGGAAATATCAATCAACGCCCTTTTCCAACAGAAAACTACTAGTACAACAGAAAATTAAGAATATGAATTTTCTAGTACACGAAACTCTTGTTTAACAACATTAAGATTCTGATAACAATTCGAACATTGGATTTCGAATAATCACATTGGCGATAAAATATTCTATCAACAATTAGAACGTTGAATTGAGATAATTACACAACTGGCAATTAAAAAAACCTGCGAAATTGCTTGTAGTAAGCGCGTAAGAGTTGTTTGAAAAGCGTTGTAGAGAATATAGCTACATTGCAGAAAATGAAGCTGGAGTTCCAGAGAACTGGCCTGAATTCTCTTGTAGAAATTTGTCAAAATTTGAGCTAGACAACGGAAAATTGCCGAGCACAATCGGGACATGCTCATAGCAGATGGTGTATTATTGTGATGTTGATATGTATATGTATTATATGTATTATATGTAAGGATATACTATTGTCGTTTTCGACGTAAACTTATATATTTTCTGTCCGTTTTTTTTCAATATATTGAAATCTAAATAACGTCGTTATTTGATTTATTAATTTAGATAATTCCACGCATCATTTATTGCTGTTTGCAAGCGCCAAGACATATAGGCAATAAAAATGAAATATACGATTAAAACTAACTACACTAATTAAAATTATCAAGATAAATGACATCAAGATGTAACAAATTGGAAAATGTTGCTAAAATTCACGTAATGACAGGTCTACTGGGATGGCGAGAAGGAAGCGGAATGAAATTAGATATTATTTTTCACATTTTCACGAATTTAAAATTTGTAATAATTTGCCAAACTTTTATGCCGATTCCTGCGCCATTCGAAACGAGAAAACACTCCCTTTTTCTGAGAAATTCTCATCCTCGTGTTCAACGATACGCCTACGTTTCGACGACGTTCTGTCTTCCACAGATTCATTGCCGTACCCACCTCCGCCGGGGGTTTCCAAATGGAAGCAATCCTAAAAAATAGAATACGTTCAAATGAAGTGAAAATACACTTAGTTTCAAAGCACACACACACCCCAGCATTGACCGGAACTGAGGCTTTTCCACCCAAATTAATTATGCGACCATCTGCATACATTAACAGATTACGACCACGTGATCCCGGCGAGCCACCTTTAATACCGTACGGTGAAAACGCCCTCCGTTCACTGAGGATAGATAATGTCAAAGGTCTTCGGAATAACAGTTCTCTGACGATACCATCACCACCATGATGGTAACCAGTTCCACCAGAACCTGCATTTAACTGGAACTTCTTTAACACCACAGGGTACCTAATATGAACAGTAATTAGAACATGTTCTAATTAGGAATCACCCTTTAGAGAACCAGCCTTTTTTCAATGATTTCTGGATCCGTTATTCTCGTGTTTGTCATGTGAGTATGTACTCCACTCTTGCCATCCCAAGACGGACCCTTCAAGAAACAGAGATGAGTTCTTATTCCAGAATACGTCTGGTGGGAGATGCATCATGTTAAAATACGATGTATAAATATATTCACCGCTCCCGCACCCCCGGCGACTGTCTCGTAATACCCACAGGATTCATCACCAAATGTTGTATTGTTCATACAACCCTGAATATGAAAGGAAATAAGTCTCGTGGACCCTTTTCGACCTTCTAATTCAGGTAAATTGGTAATCAGGAAGCCTAATCGGGGTTAATTGGTAATCAAAGAATATAATTGATGTTGATTGGTTCTTGGGAAGCTATAGTTAATTGGTGATTAGAATACGTAATTAGCTTACTTGTGACGCAGCGCATGTTTGGAATGCGCGGAAAACAACATCGACAATGCGTTGAGTGGTAAGAACATTGCCACCAACCACAGCAGCAGTTTCTGATGGTGATAAGAT
>FXAL01011385.1:0-10184 GCA_900177555.1 Renilla reniformis
GCCCCAGCCTTGTGGTTAGTGGCTTTTAGATGGTATCTTGCTTCACTTACATATACTCTGGTCATTGGTCATACCGAGTCATGTGACTCAAGCGTTTACACACCCAAAAAGACAACAATCATTTAATTGTAGTGAAAGGTCGTGATGTCCACAATATCAATTCCCAACCATTATTCCTATACCCAACAAAGGTGAAAGGTTGTGCTTACTGATTTAAAAATTGACGGATAATTTTCTTCTCATTTTATCTTTCGTCATGTCTGCATTTTTTTTAACTAAGTGGAAACGTTGTGATAGTGAAGCGGTTCTTACAAAGACTGATCGCAGTTGTTTTAAATTATACTCGATGTCGTTTTTGTTACTGCGATGTCTCGCATTCTCGTGTTATCAGTTGATTTCTCACAATTAAAATATTATAAACTAGACAATGAAATTGTGAAATTGTTTCAAGGAAATATTATGAAGAAAAACATGGAGTATAAAATCTAGGATCACGATGATTGCGTGGAATTATGTTGTATATATTTTGTGATTAGAGACTGAGATCCACGACTTGCTGATAATATATAATAATAGTTCATTTGCTTTTGAGGAATCGTGACTGTAGGGCATGGAAGTACCAGTTTGATTAACACAACTATAAACAACACATTAAAACTAATGACATGGGACAGTTGCGTGACCGTGGTGTAGAAAATGTTATCAAATATCCTAGGCGAAGCTAATAGCTTTTAAGTGTTTTGTTCAAGGTGCCGTTCCCTCTCCTCCATTCTTATATAAAATGAGCAGTGTCTTGTTGAAGAGAATCTCGGTTTACTTTTTATTTGTTTTTGAATTTTCTCAAAAAGTTTAATCAGTGAAATGAAGACTGCGCAATGAAGATGTCACGCGATTCATCATTGATTACACAAAATACAAGCCTGAAATCACACAGATAGGAAAGTAAGCTCAAGGTAAATGGTCGTAGAAGTTTCGGTGCACCTTTATATTCGATGATGAACGAAAGCTATCATTTACATAGTTAATGATCAGAAACGACCGTGCTTGTGATATTTGCGTGACTATGTTTAGAAAGAATAAATAAAGATACTGTAACTACGATATTTTACTGCCAGTAGCTATATTTATTATCGTGATTTCCTGAATCAGATCTTAGCGTGCTTTCATTATTCCTGACGAAATTTACTATAAATAAATGTTTTCATCGATATTGTGACAGGAATTATCAAATATATTCCTATTCCACTTCACAGAAGTTTGATCCCTAATATGAACTGACGTTTTTTTTTGAAGAATATTTGAATAAAAAACATCTGCAGAGATAACGTGTTTTGTTCTCCAGTCTATTTTCGTGATTCACATTTTTGTTCGACTATTTGCTTTACTGCCAACTTCTTTATTTATTTCAAGTCCGGTTTAATTGATTAATATGGGTTCTTTTAGTAGTAGAAATCTTAGTTTTCCGATGCGTTATTGTTTTGAGAAAACGTTAGAACTTAAAATAACATACCGTGTTGTTATTCAGTGTTTCACTGTACCAATTATTGACGGAATCGTAACGTCCAAGCTTTCTTCACAATCTATGTATGAAGGAGACAGAGAGGAGTTAATGTGATAACTGCGTCTCTGCTATAATGATCACTGCTGCAGGGCTTAATTAACATATAGTGCGCCGTCCAGTTTCCCATATCATGATAAAGAGATAAGACAAGTGTTTATGTACTCTTTTCTAACACAATTTGACGGAGCACTCTAATTACACGCGTGAATGTTCGCCAACAGACAACGAGTGAATTAGACTTGAATTGAAAATAGTAGAAAAGCAAAACGGGGTTGTTCGGGATGGTGAGCAATGACCATTTCATAGCTAAATGACGACAACAGATGGTGGTTCGCTTCAAAGTGACCACCGCATTAAAATTATAACCATAAGGGGTTTGATTTTCAAAACTAACATGGTAATAAAGTTATCTTTCATTGTTACTAATACTATTGTACTTTGGGCCTAAATACCACCGTTTGACTTTAAGAGTCAATCTGAAGTAGCTGCCCCCCGAAATGGTGAAAAGTCTCGAAAATGACGCCAATTGGCCGTCAATGATTTATAGTAACTAAAACATATTTTCCCCAAATCTGTCGACACAGAAAATTGCCAATGTGTAAGCCGTGTGAATCTCAGCGATTTGTTTGCTTTTACACCAGTTCTAGTTTATCCATGGTTTATATAACGATAATATTATGTCTATGCTTGTCTATTGTCATATTGTTTATTCTAACATAACAATGCACTTGTGTGCAATAACCCTTAATAGGGAAATAGAAAATTTTAGGTAAACATGCAGGAATCTTCAAGATGTGATAAGTACATCTCTATATGTATATCTATACTTTTGATTATTAAGTCACGATAATATTCATTCGCTATTTTCTTGGTGGTCTTATCTATCGTATTTGTAGTCTTTTAGAAAGAAAGTAGTTTTCTTAACATGGAAATAGAAAATTTTTGGTAAACATGCAGGATTCTTCAAGATGTGATAAGTACATCTCATCTATATCTATACTTTTCATTATTAAGTCACGATATTTCTTGGTGGTATCACTACGTACTCGCAGTCTTTCAGATAGAAAGTAGATATTCTAGAAACTTCTAGGGGAAATTTCTACATTGGTTGTTTGTTATTAAAAAAAACTAATTACGTGTCCTTGAATCATCAGCTAAGAAACTGCAGATAAGATTATTTCAGAAATTCCGTTCTCGTGACGCTATAATAACCATATACCATCATTTTGAGTGGTTAGACAATACTTCTGGTAGAGAAACAACATCGAGACATGGTACATGGTGTCATTGATTACTAGCTAGTGGTTATAATGGGTCTGGCGGATTTTGAGATTCTCGTCTTCTTTACGATGACGGCGTTATCAATCATTAGAATAGATACAATTAAGATGGCCGAGAAATTATTGTGAAATTTACATCGTATTTGACACAATCATTTATCAACTAGTCACCATTATTTTCTATTTATTTCTCACCTTCTCATTATTTGTTGCCAACAAAAAAGTAAATTAGCTACGCTAATTTGATAATATAGTCGCCGTTACATGTCCCTAATCCTTGAAATGCCGAGCCAGTGATGTAAATATCTCTACCTAACTTTCCTTCCTACCGTTGAGAGCTTTCGAGGTGTTCTCATAATTAACTGTGAATAATCTGTTATAGATAGATATTTATACAACTGAACGGACTCGAATTCGCATGTTAATTCCAGCTATTATAATCGCATCATAAATGCTTAATTTGTTAATATAGCTGCACCATATTGTTAGACGTTTATGACCATTTTACAACACGGTTACGATTTTGACAAGAGTGCACGATTATAAATACTCCACAAAACATGGTTTTGGGTTTATATCTACTGTATTAGTACCATCTAAATCCAGTGATCAGTATTTGGGATTATTTTATATGAATGAATGGTATATGAATGAATTAAATGTATTATTAAGTGTATTATACCTCAGAAGATACTGTTATAAGTCCATCGAAAGAACCTCGCGGAGTTTATTAAGGTTTATTATAATTAAGGAATGATTGTTCTGGACGATTTCAAGGTTGTGTGCGTTGGTTTGAACGTCACGATTGCGCCATTAATTAAAACTGACCTGGAACATTTCATTCCACACAGAAGATATAACTGCAGTAACTAGGCAGGATTACGATGCCTCAGCAGTCACAATTTTAACACCATGATCTCTCCAACTATTTTAATCTAGCATTTTTGTCATTTAGATGTTTTGAAAGGCGAAAATTCCCGATGATAGCTAAAATAAACGACCTACTATGAATATTCCAAGGTAATTTTAGCTATGTAATAACTATATATATAATAGTGAAGACAGATCAAGGTTTATTTTGCGATCATTTCCTCGGGCAGTCCTAACCACGAAACAGGTTATAAATTAATTTCGGGGCTGAAATGGCTACATAGCCTATATATTGGCTTTCAATCAAACAACGATGTGTATTTTTTCTTGTCATTATGATATTTGGAAAGAGGCAATAGCAATTTTTTTAAACATGTCACCAATGGTGAAAATAATTCGCTGAAAATAGAGTTTCGTCGGTCATGTTTCTTAATATCGAGTATATCAGACTTTGAGACGACTAATTAACAATAATTAGAATATTGTAAGATATTCTACGTAGTGACTTTTACGTCATGAGTAACCATAGTCCTTCAGCGCGAATCTACTAGATAGCTATATATGTATATCTGTCGTCCACTATATATTATCATTTTGGTATATTTACTGTAATATCTCAAATACATTCGTTGGTAATTGTAATTCCATACTAACTCACCAATCATGTCATCAGTGCAAACCATATCGCATGTTCTAGTAGCGCTATAATGACGTGATGGTAGCTAAATCTACCTGCAGTACACATTACTTTAAATAATAGAACTGTGATTATCTCTTCAGACTATTTATGGTGGTTAGCATTCGCTCCCACGATATAAACTCATAGCGTGTTAAAAAGCCAACGGGTATTGAGTATAGTTTAAGTCAAGGACTTAGGCGTCAAAAACGTTAATATTTCCGCTGCTGCCAGCAAATCAATCCTCTGACTATCAGACAGGAAATATTAATATATGTACATCGCACATTATAGCTATATTGGTGCAAAAGCTCATGCGTACGATTAGAATAAAGCCCTGGATAAACTTGAATTGACTGTAAACTCTGCAGGTATATAAAAGCACGTATATAAATCCCCGCTAACCCCTTCATATGCATGGCTATCCCAAATTCAAATTATGCACACATAGAGTTTTTGTCTTCTCCATTATAGTTAGGTACTTACACAGCGTTTTTTTCGGAAAAGCTGAGCTTGTTTCGAAGATGTTTTATGCTAGATACGGTATTGTAACTTGGTTACTTGCTGATTGCATAAGAAAAGTGACCAAACAGCAACTACATCGCAGTTGACAATTCCCAGACAAATAACGTTATATATCTCTGTCGCTGTTGCTGCCAGCCACCACCACTGCACAGATCACACTTAAGAAGTGATTTATAACAACTTTCACGAATATCTTTACACTAAAAACTAACTAGTCGACGAAGGAATGTTGTTTATTAAATAGTTGAAAAGGTTTCCATTGTGCTGGTTTTTGTAAAGCCAACAAAGTGTTCACCTCATTTCGGACCTCATTAAACCTTTATTACTAGTAAATTACGAATACATTATATATTTGTACTGAAGCATTTATGTAGACAACGTAATAGAATTAAGTGAAAATCCGATTTGATCAATCTGGCGGTAACCAATTTCACGCGAAAACTACATAACCAATAGAATGTATTGAAACGTTTCTGACTACACGGTTCCTGCTACGGAAGCTGGAGCACTTGTTGATTCAAATATAAGTTTGGTCCAGATTTTCGGTTGTTCACATACAACTATCTTCGATAGAGAAATATTCCAGACCATTAACCATATTTGGTGCAAAGTATTGTATATCGTTTATACAATCCTTTGTTCACTTGACTCACTCTACTTCTTCATTCTACTGCACTAACACCAACCGCGGATCGTTAAAACTGCTGTATGACACTCAGTGTCAAGAAGGGGTGTTCAAATCCGCCTGAACCCATTTTTTGCCTGTCTCGTTTTTTTACACAATGTTTCAATAACTATATAGTTGAATACAGAAACTCGAATGCAGTGAAATGTATATTATTGAAGCTCCGCGAACAAACGACACTCAGGCTAAGGTTATTTATTTATGATGGTTGTGTTTGAGAAATCCTACTTTTGGGACATGTTTATTATCTTCTATTGATATATTTATGTTTACAAAGTTATATAATGAGTGAATGAATATTATATTGGTGTCAGACATATAAACAATACGGTGATTAAGTGTTACTCCTCAGGGCTGGACTATCTTCTAGCCTGGAGACATGAAGGGAATTAATAACCTTAACATTAAGAAACAGCCACGGGCAGTCACTTCTCTATTTGGTAAGATATATGTTCCGCCTAATATTCTGTCTATCTTCATAATGCAGCAACATGCCTTTTAGGCACATTTAACTTAGGGTCACTTAACCCTACGGTTGTATTCCTAACTTCTTCGCATAAACGTCTTCTCTGAATTAAGTGGTTGCTCTTGGGAAAAAGATATGGAACAACTACTGTTATCAACTATATGCTGGTTATCGGTTCTTTACGCAGGCCATTGTGGTGTGGTTTTGGTTCTTTATTAAAAAAAAACCCGCAACGGAATATCTGGAATATTGGGTAACAAACTTTCTCTCTTGGATACCTCTGGAATAATCTTTGTTCAAATGCAACAAATGTGGGTCATTTTCATACGTGTACATTTCACATATAACAGATCCTACCTAGTGTGTCGTTGAAATACATAAATTGGTTTCCAACGAAAATACGCTTGATCGTATGCTTAAAATGTGCCTATTTGTGGATTATTCTTACCGAAGAACTGTTTTCTTTGCTTATGGTTGAAACGTATCTGGTTATAATATGGTAATTATTGATGTAACTTCGTGAACTGGTTCTCTCCTCTTAGTAGCTATGAACATCCGTACACAGATATCTTCGTAGCTCATTTGTTCGTTCAATGTATGATCTTTTACGAGGATCCGCGTGTTTTAGTTATCAACGACTGGTATTTTCTCAAGTAATCAATATGGTATTGGATACGGCCGAATGGTTCATTATTTCTAGTTTTATTATAATAATTTACCTTTCTTGAAAAGTTCGACACTTTTTTATCAACCAAACAATGCTTGAGGCAAGATTTAACTACAGTTCGTGCTGCTGCAGGCAATATGTCGCACTTAAACTTCAACAAAACCGTTTGGATTTCCGTTACTGGGTGTAACCCGCGGATAGCTGCAGGGCATTTGACATACGCGAGTGTTAAACTGCCTTGAGGGATGTCTTTCTTTTTGGTAAAAAATCGTCCCAAATAAATTACTTAAGTAGCCAGCTACGTATAGTTACACCACCCACACGAAATATGCACTGTAGTTGAAATATTCTGATTGGAAACGTTGTAACGTAATTACTGTTTTCAATGAGTTTCAGGATCATCTATACCATGTACACTAAATAATTCAATAACAGTTTCTGGGCAAGTGCATAACAGACAGGAGCCATATAATCGAATTATGGCGAACCAGTAAACGGACTGGGAGTAGTGAGCGGTGACGTTTTTCATATGTTTGGCAGATTTACATAGCTACCTGCAGTTTATTGGCCTATATGGTCATGAATATCTTGCACAGGACTCGTGAAAATTGGTTTCAAATGTATGTATATAACCGCCGGGAGCCTTGCCCCAGGCAAATGAAACTTTTAATGGAGTTAAATTGAACGTTTTTCAAATTTTTTCCCCATTAGGTTAAGCTAGCCTCCAGCACATTCCCTTTCTTGCAAATTGCAATCAGTGATTCTCTAAATAGTTCCAGTGTAATCCATCATGAAGCAATTAGAATCTCGCTCGATGAACGTGTTGTGTGCGTGTCCCATTAATATGTCAAAACCGCGCGTAGCTTTTTGGCTGCTTTATATTTTCAAAAGAAGTTATGAAAAGTAGAGTTAACAGTACATAGCTTGATTCTTTCTGCGAAATTTTTTTAAAAAGTTATGCTTCAAGGTGAGGTTGGAATGATTGCCCCAAGCAAATTAGTAGCGATTACGTAAATCGAATATTGTAATGAATCTTGGCATGCAGACAGGCCTGCAGCTAGCCATGTGACCTGCTATTCGTATTAGGATCCACGTCAAAGAATGATATGTTGGTGGGTGTACAACTAAGATGTACAATTGCAGTGTATATTTTATTATTTGATTTAATAATCTGATTAGTAAATATAATGTTATATATAATCTCCGAGACGCAGTTCTCGTTATCAATATATAGTGAGGGACAACTTTGAAATGATCTAACAATGTTTTATGTAATACGTGTCATGATCGACGCCAACCTGTATTCTCATCTTTACGAGGTTAACGAGCAATATTGACCTGTCGAATTGTTAAACTATCCATCACGATATAACAAAACGCGTGACTGTGGAATTCTGATAACAACAACTAAATCTAAGAATTGTAGTAATCTTAGACTCTCAGAGTTTTAGGGGGTTCCTGGGTTTAGTTCCAAACTTTACGAGGTAGAATAGGTCAGGAAAAAGAGCTATAACCCATATCTGTGGGTGACTTCAAAGAATTATATGCGAATTAAATATATTTCATCTTACCAGATAAGCTACACAAGCATGAGTATTAATTTACATTCTTTCCGTTAATAACTGCAGTTGTAACAGTAGGATGTGGAATTGGTCACTGTTCACCTATATAAAACCATTAAAATATATGATATTAAAGCACAGGTCGTATTATATGATATAACCACGAGGGTTGTATACCATTTAAGATCATATTTGAGTTGTTTCCAGTTGATAAATAATCCTAGCGCACTGACGTCAGCTAAATTATAGGACAGCAGTTATGGAAGACCAACACTTCAAAATTTTTTTAAGCTGTTTTCTGTCACACTGCACGCCAGCAGCGCGTCACTTGTTGCATGCAATGAAATAAGTAAAGTAAAACACGAGCCTACTACGTCGTGCACTCTAACATTCTCGTTTAATGTAATACGGTATTCTAATGAGCACACTATATCACCGCAACAGTACGTATATCAGGTTCGTGTCGGGTTCCCTAGCAACAGATAGCTCACGAATAATGGTGCTGGGAGCGGAATGGAGAATTTTCAATGATCCGCGTTCTAGTTCTATGAACAACTTCAGATTGTTTATTTTTTGAAACAAATACGACATTGCTTCAATAAAATCGCTGAAAAGGATCGTGTGATATTCGACGACACAGTTTCGGAAACGCATGCGCAAGTGAAGTATAAAATGTCGACAAACCCTATTTATAGACTGTACTCAGCGTTGCCAAACGGTTGTCAAACAGTTGGTTGGTTTTGACTGCACTGTAAGGGTCTCGGGCATTCAGATACAATAGCTATGACTTGCCCGGACTCATAAAAATGTCACTCATTGGTATAATCCATATAGGAAGGTGTAGGAATTTGCAAAATATTTGCCACCAGTTTACGTTTAAAGCCTACAGCAATTTTTGGAACATTCGAACTCTTAATAAATTTGAAAATATCAGTTCTATATCAGTTCTCTATGGTTATTTGATGCTCGTATTGATGGGATCTGGGTCGCGTGCTGCTTGGTTCCACGTTTATAATCTTCTTAAATTGCTTTTTCGTTCAAATTGACTCGATGAAAGCTAAAGCGAATACTTTGATCTGAATTTTAGGAATTTATATAATGTTGCTTTCCAATCATAGCCGCGCGTTTCCTTCAGGGAATCAAAAACATGTGCGTGCTCTTGGTGCCTTAAGAAAATAAGTGTTGTGTTTTGTTAGAGTTTTACCACTGGTTTTGGCATATAGCTACTATTTTGTGCATCAAATTTTCGCATCTGATAGGTGAGATATGTAGATATATTGGTAACGATATAGACTGATTTTGTACACAGAAATCGTCATTCTTCCCTCAAACGAAGCATTTAGGGTTTAAAGACTTGCACAAACAACTTGTTTTTCTTAATCTCAAAATAACGGAATACGATATTTAATTATCTTAAAATAACAAAAAAAATTGTCAAACATTGTTATCTATCAATACCGTTTGTCACAGTAATTTAATCAAATATTAAGTATTTCACACTCCTATTCATTCATTTCTATTCTGATGATCAACTCTATGGACCAATTCACAAATCATGTTCCATAATTATCTAATCACATTAAATGACCAACACTTTTGTTGCGAAGAGGTACCATGGTTTGCTCATGGCGGTTAGAAAATGTTCACGACTTAAGAGATCATTGGAATCTTGTTGATATTGTGCTAAAGTTATTAGTAAATTTAATTCATGAAATAAGCCATATTATATGGATAATTGGTTCTCGAACACCTGGTAATAATTCTTGTATAACCATGAAACGTTTTAGAGGTACCACCACAGTGGGTATTTCGCAACTAAATCTTTTTGAGCTCTCATGCAAATCACGAGTTGCCAATGAAAGCGTCTGACGATACCTATATATATATATATA